>LBNU01025029.1:51813-68508 GCA_014162995.1 Artemisia annua | reverse complement strand
AAAAAAAAAAAAAAAAAAAAAAAAAAAACAAAACTAAGAACATACATGGAAAACATTGAAATTGTACGCTATTCATCAACAAAAGTAGTGACCTAAGGGCATTCACTATGATAAACTTATAGAAAAGTTTATAAGTTTAAAACTCCATCAATTTATAAACATTTTCAAATTATAAACCTATTTCCACTATTGATAAAGTTATTGATAAATCTTTTCATATCATAAAACACACTCAACACTTCAAAATACTTAAATTTTAGATCTTTTCAAAATTCTAGACTTATTCATGCAACACAGGCTTGAAATATACATCCATTAGGGTTTAAGCATTTTTAGACCTCTTCATCTAATTATAAATCTTTTTTACAAACAATCATAGTGTATACTCTAATACAACTATATTAGACACTCACGTGGCCCACACTTTACCCCTCTTGATCCACTTTTTATTATTTTATTAATAGTACATGATAGTTTTTTATCGGTTTATGTTCCGTATTGTCATCTGTTAGTACTTTTAACTTATCAGACTTTATATTTTCTATTCCGTACTTTATATTTCGTAGTTTTATTATAAAAAAATTTATAAAAGTTAAATTTTTTATTTTAAAAAAATTTAAAAATAAAGGAGATATTGGAATCCATTTTGGGAGAGTATGTATATCCATTCTCATATAAAAATTCTTTTATGCTAGAACATATTAAGTCACCGAAAAACAAATGTATGTAAAATCTTTAAGTATATAATCTGCTAGATATTATAGGACATAGTACACATTTATAAATAAAGTGTTGACGTATCAACAAAACATTTTTTTCCCCATCTTTATAGATTTATTTTCAATATATTATCATACATGTCTATTTCCGTCACCTATATAGCTTGCTACCATTCAATATCCATGTTATCAAAAATGTATCAATTTTATAAAATCATTTATTGGAAGATAAAAAAAAAAAAAAAAAAAATCTTATAAGACATAGTACACATTTATAAATAAAGTATTGACGTATCAAAAAAACCTTTTTTTTTTTTTTTTTTTTTTTTTTTTTTTTTTCTTGGTATTTGATATATGAGGTTAAAGATGAGAAATTTAGCAACATGTTATAGTGAACATGCAATCAAGGTTTCAGATTCATATTGTTCTGGAAATTCAAACAATATATATGTCTCACCATCATTAGTTCCTTCAATACAAGATGAAGTTTCAATCCTTTATAAAGTTAAACTCTCTACACAAAAGCTTTTGCTCATTACACTCACATGGTCAAGTCACAATATTGACTTTGCCTTCACAATCTCTATCAATGAACACCATTCTAAGTCTTGTAAATCTTTTTGTTTAAGAAAGATCAAAGGGTCTAAAAAGCTTGAACCTTTTGACTCGAAGATTGAAACCATATGGGATCTCACTAACGCTAGCTATGAGATTGGGCCTGAGCCAGTCAAAGGGTATTTTGTCGCGGTTTTGGTTAATTCTGAGTTGATTTTAATTGGTGACATGCAAGATAGCTTGGACTTAAAGATGATTGCTTTGGATTACACTTTTGCAAAATGCTCAATGGTATCTCGTAGTGAGAGGTTTCTCGGAAACTCGGAGTATTTAAGCAAGGCTAAGTTTTTCGACATAGGGACATGGCATGACATAAAAGTCACATGTGTGGCAGACGACGAAAGGATCAAAAACTCATTGAGTTTAAATGTTTGTATTGACAAGAAAAATGTGATACACGTTGAGAGATTAAGATGGAATTTTCGTGGTAATCAAACGGTTTTTTTGGATGGAAAGCTTGTGGATTTTATGTGGGATGTTCATGATTGGTTTTTTGAGTCAATTTCATATAAGAAATCGAGAGCAAGGGCCGGGATATTCTTGTTTAGACCAAGAAGTGGTTTGGATAGCAGATTGTGGCTTGAAGAGAAGAATTTGGGTCACAAAGAACAAGAAAAAGTTGGTGCTTCTTTGTTGATTTGTGCTTGTAAGAATCCTGGTTAGCCTTTTTTTTTTTTTTATTTTTTTTTATCGACGCGCTATTATGGTATGAATTCACGATATACAAGTTTTAAATGGATTTTTACGTTGATTGTTATCGATTTAAATCCGGTGATGATCAAGTTTTGGAAAACTTTTTTCCACTTATACGGTGTGTTGTTTTATCAACTTTGGTCTTGTGTGAGATACATCAAATACGGTGTTCAATATATTTTTTTCTTTTCTTTTGATGTAATTAATATTAATTTTCTGACTTTGATCAAAAGAATGATCGACTAATGTAATGGTTTAGAAATTGAAGTCTATTTCTTTATATTTGTGTTTTTATTATTCTTTTTGTGCAAAGTATGGGGCCATATATAGACTTTTCATTTATAAATAATATAAATTTTATTAGCGATTCTTGCACTCTTCTGATTAACGTTATTAATTTTAAGGGAATATGTCACTCATTTTAGTAATCAAATGTCCATTCTAATTTTAATAGGCAGTTGTTAATAATAATTATTTTTGTAGCAAATGTCACCTAATAGTAATTACCATTTCCTTTCTAAGCACAATCTCCAAACCAGGGGATAACATATTGCTTGAAAATTTGTTTACACGTTACAACTTGTTTATTTCCTTTAGTATCAAGAAATTCCTTGCATCATTTTAATATTTCCAACTTGAGAAAGATATAATATAGCATAGTTGTTTATAACCATGTTTTATCACAATAGAAGTTAGCTTTCCAACAAACACCTACCCCTAGCTAGCCTCGTCAATAAAAGTCCATTCCTTTCATTAAATGTTAGAGATCACGTAACGTAAGTCGTGTGGGTCTATGACATCGATCGTTTGTTAAAGTTTTACAAGAAAATATAATAGCTTAACAAGTTAGGATCAAATGAAAGAGTAAGGATCAAATGAGAAATATAACTAAGATGAGAAAAATGAGAAGAAACCACAACCACAAATATTAGATGCACTCACAAAAATAGATGCATCTCCCTATTATTTCTCCTTCCTTATTTAAAATAAATGGCCACAATTGTTTCTCACTCTTCTCATTTCAATAATTCTTCTCACTAGATCCATACTCATGAATGAAAAATAATATTGATCAAATTAGAAGGATGATATGCAGTTAAATATGTCGTCCTTCCCAAAACTAATATCCTATTAAATATGTCCTTTCATATGTAAATAACACGCGAGGTCGCAAATTATATAGTCTGATATTACATGAAATGAATTTCATTCTTGTTTATTTGAAGGATTATCAAGAACCTAAAAAGTCTTATCTCTTTTTGTTGTTTGGGGAGGATTCTGTTCTCCACTAGGACAAGAAAGGAAAGAAAGGCATCAATACTTTGTTTATCCGATCGAGTTACATGTTCAATCCTCATCTAAGAATCATTTTCTTTAATTATTATGAAAAATATCTTTTATTTCAAAGCGTTTAGAATAAAGTAAACTTTAGGCAAACCATATTAAAAGGGAAATTTGAATTATATAGACTTAAGATGAGAGTTATTTTAAACTTCACCAGTTTTACGGTATATCTATACAACTTATAATAGAGATTAGACATTCTCTCCTATTAAATATTTAAGATTTCTTAATGTAGATTTTAAGTAATAACAAATAAAATAGCACAACTTACAACTATTCAAAGCACAAATATAATCATTTAAATCACATATAATTAATACACTAATAAATCACCCCTTCACTATAATATACAATCATTTTACCACATGGTACAATGCAATTAAGCTACTAAGCTAAACATATGAATTTGTAGTCTAATCAATGAATATATTTATTCACTTGTTGCACTTTATAAAATATCGTTAAACATTTTATATACTGATTAGTTGCCCGTGACGAACATGCAGACACAATATTAAATATTTGGTGATGTTAACATTTATTTTAAGGTACCCGCCGCCGCAACGCGCGGGTACCCTACTAGTTATTGAAAATATGATTTACTTTTTTATTTTTCTTTTATTTATTATTTTATTTCTTTTAATGTCAAAATTACTCTAATATAGTGTATTTTAATATATTAAATAGATATGTGTCAGTTTAATGTTTAACGTCTAACTGTAGTTACTTGTGTAGCTTCTACAGCTAGCCATACGTTACTAAATTTATCATTTTTCATTACGAAGCACAAACAAATATAGCTATGAACTGCGACTGTATTACGAACCCAATGCAAATTCAATATATATGACGTACGCGTATGACGGATCACTCTGCGCTGTGACAGAATGGGCGATCAAAATACTAAGTATTACAATTTCATTTTCCTGGTTTATAGTTACCGGATAATTTGAGTTCCGTATCCGATTCTACTAAAAATCTCATCTCAAACGTTAAACCACCAATTCATTCAAAAAGATTTTAAGCTAAGCCTTTGCTACTACGATAGATTACAACTCAGACTTCGTCAATACACTCTAGTTGATTCATAGACTTCTGGCAATAATCAAAAGTAAGTTGCATTGATTTACAACATGATTCGTCTAGTGAAAACAAGACACGTCTTTGGGAATAAAAAGTAATTCTTAACTGCATGCTCGAAATACTTATGTTGGTCGTTGACATCTTCATGGTTTTTATACATTAACGGTCGGTTGCATCTTGTTCCTTATGATATTTTTGTAGTGTGACAATTTTACTATGATAGATTTATATCGTTGTAACAATTAAGCTAGTATCAAATATTATGTCATTGTAACGAGTATCTATTGAAATTCTCAATTACAATCGTAATCAAATCGCAAATATGTTAAATTGAATTCTAGAATAATCACTTTTAGATAAAAATTCATCGGAATATCCAAGAATCATAGACTTCGGTGACTTTGGACTTGGTGTCGTGCTTCAATGACTTCGGTTTTATCTCTTGCTTCTAGTATTGTGCTTCATTGACTGATGTCAGAGTTGTTGTAAATTATGAAAGTTCATGTTATTCATTGATTTGTTTTTATTAGTAGCCAAATAAGAGAGAAAACACAATGTTATACTCCTATGCATTAAACGTACTTCAAAATTTTCTTGTCCTTATTTTTAGAAAAAACTCATCAATCCTTAAGATGCAGAAGAAAAGCATAAAAGCTATTGTCAAATATTGTGTTACTCTATTGCGTTAGAAATAACGCAAGTTTGAAATTAGCCCACGAATTGTATTCGCTACGGGTGTGTAAAATTTTATCAAATAAGGTTGAAAGCAAGGGAATGGGGTTACTTATGAACCTTTTGGCATCATCTCGCCGTAATCGATTTAGAGTTATTTCCACCGTCTTAGGTTTGATGGCGTCAAATCATAGAGGTGACGACGTCACATACTTGAGGTGACGACATTAAGAGGAGCTGTTGACTGCGTCTGGGAGCACTGCTTGGGCACAAGAAATCCAAATAATTTACGTTCTAAAGGGTTTTGATGACAACGTTAGCTAAGGTGGTCACAACTTCGAACTTTTGTCTTTTTCTTCCAAATATCATTCAATTGAGCTCAAAACTTGTCCAATTCCAGTAAATGTATAAACTTTAACCTATAAACCAAATATGAAGGATTTTAAGCCAAAATAAAGATTAATTGAGCGAAAATGCGAAAAATCAATGGGTAAATGACCCTTACGATCACTTTTGAATTGCATTTCATCAAATATCCCTAAAGTTAGATCAAAAAGATTTGTATTCAAGTGTGAAAGTTCTTATGAATTTTATAATATCAGGATACCAGCTTATACGGTTGCAAGAAGTAATTGGTCTCCATGTCAATTTACCAAAGGAAATTATCCAAATATCCATGTACATGATCTTGAAGTCATCTACAATCATTTTAAGGATTGTAATTGATGTGTTTCGAAAGCTTTAAATTTATTAGACTAGTTTCACCATTTCCTTAATACACAAAACACATGGGTAAAAGTATAACCCCCGTTTATAGCAAAGGTTTGAGGTAAGTCCAGGTCGTCCCAAGAGAGGATGTTGTTTCTTATTGCTAGTTAAAGGTAACAAAATTAGATTCCAATGATTGTCACTTATCACTAAAACCGTTTTTGTTGGATTTAAGATTTTTGAAATGTTTTCCCAATTAATATTAAAAGTATGTTTATTCAAGGCAAAGCACATGAGAATTATAAGAAGTAGCATCACAGAAGTTACATGGACAAAGCATAAGAGTAGAACATGATGGTTAATCACGTTAACTAATATATCTATCCTATGTAAAAGAATCTCCTTTCGGCCTTTGATTCTAGATACACAGAATGCATAAAGTGTGGTCCAAGTATGAAGTATGAAACATGCATTTCCTCTAGTCAAGCCGTTAGACATGAGACTAGCCATTAAACGTGTCATAGTCAAGGTTATCATTTGTTTTACTAAGCAATTCTCACAAGCATAGCAATGAGTTGTTATAGACAGACAATTCATAATATAACCAACATGATTGAGTCTTTCGACCTTTAAGCAATCACAATGATCAATCAAGACAAATGATAAGAGACTAAACAATGACATATCAAATGCAAATATCATAGATTCAATATTCATGATACAATTCTTATAACAAACATGGCAAAAGTGCCTCAAACAAACATAAAGTTACTACTCAACACTTAGCATAAAGTAAAACGTGTAAACAAACATTTCTAACATGATATTGAGTTTATACCAAAAGTACTCTTTCTCCAAAGTATTTCTCCAAGTGTGGTTCTGAATTCTTAGATAGTGGTTTGGTGCAAACCACTACTAAACTGCTTCTCGGGATCAAAGGACTATTTTCTGTTGTGGTGTGTCTAAAACTCCGAATTGAGCTCCTATTTATAGTGCAAATGAAACCCTAGCACGTCCCTGTAAAGTTATGACAAGCAAATGATCGGTCTTGTCATTTAAGTTAGCTCATTAATGTAGAAAGCATAACTGCCATGTGAAGTACGCCGCACATTTGGTGTAAAACCGGCGAGCTTTATTTCGCGTAACCGGCGCTTATGTTGTACATAACCAGCGTACTTTATGTTTGACTCGTAGATATATAGTTGACCAAATATGCCCGTAAGCGGCGCTCTTCCTTCATATAAGCGGCGTGCTTTAGCCCAAACTATGTCTTTTTCCTTTTATGTTCACAAAGTCATCTATCTCGTGTATTCCTCGTTACTTTCACCAGACCTTTGCCCTGCAAATATATTCTTGTATTAAGTATCAAAAGTCCTAATAATAAGGTTATTTGTCCTTAAATTCATATAATATCGGGGGTATAAACATGTATAATACGAGACTCATCAGTAATCATACTCTAAGGCACATTGTAGATGAAGATAGTGTTGCATTCAAGTCTATTGTACGATTTGTAAAGTACTTTCTACCAGGTTTAGGAGTTCAAGATTTTCATATTGTTATTGAGAGTTATCAACAAATCATCAATCAAACAAGACAAAAGCAATCATTGTTAGGAATATATGATCACAACCTTTATTCTCTTCACATTGTTCCATAATTTGGAGTAGTTTATCAAGAAGAAGAAAATAAGAAGAAGTTCATTAGATTCAGTGAAATTCATAAATATTCAAATGGTATATTAATGATGATCAAGGTTAATCTGCATATTCAGAAACAAAAAGATAAGTTTGGTACAGAAAAAGATCATCTACCTCAACAAGAAAAAGATCGACTTTATAATGCCTTTAAAAAGTTAAAAGACATCTTGTTTTCTAGAGAAGTAATTAGAAGATTGGAGATGTATGTTGGTGAAAAGAATTAGTGGCATGGGTTGTCGGTCTACGAATCTGATGCCTAAAATCCCATGTTAAATTTATAACTTGGAAATACTTAGGATTTACATAAACTAACGATCGGTGTACCCGATCAAATGTAGTATAACCTTAATAAGTCTGAGTGTCGAACCCTAAGAGCAGGTATATTTGGTAAGTTGAAATAAATTAAATCTATCCTAGAAAGCAATTTAAAACCAAAGTATGTTTTAGTTCAAGTGATCAATTAAAGCTAAGAATTAAACTTAAATTACAAAAACACAATATAACAAGGATAATTCAGAAGTAAAAGATCGTGTTAACCTCGACAATCCCTTATAATACTAATGCGATGATTTCCATGTGCAATGTTCACTTCTTAACTTAATCAGAGGCTATTAGGTCAATGAGATCCAACCGGACATTGCAATATAAACCTATGATCTTCAGATATCTAAATTTAAGATAACACTCATAAGCTTATCCAGATCACAATTATTAAGTCTGCTAACTAATTTACATGATATGTCTACGTTTTCCACTAATACTTCACCCTATAAGTTGCCAATTTACAAATTTCACTTTTTAACAAATTAATCATACTTAAAGCTAGGTCAATGGTTTTAACCCGACAACTAAGATGGAATGGTCGTCCATTAGTCAATCAAACACACAAGGTTTTGGCTCGTGACATACTTCCTAGTACATTATCAACTTAAGAAAACTTAAGAATCATAAATCATACCAAAGTACAACGATTGGTGACACACAATATAAACTATCCAAAAGAGTTAATAAATAAACTAGAAAATCATAACAATAGAGTTATAAGTTTGTAATAAGTCTAACACATCACAAGTTCAGCCTAAGTTCATGTTTCGTTAGCTTTCTAAGTGATTCCATTTATGCAGAGAGTACTATTTTCATTTTAGTATAGTTATCATGTAATTCGCCTATATAAACCCTCCTAGACTCCACTAGGAGGGTGTGTAAAGTGTGTGTAAAGGGTTCATTCATATCAATAAACACATTATTATCTCACCCTCTCTCGACATCCTAACCATGTTTTACCAATTCCTAAGACCACCTAAACCACACTAATCAATTAACATTTGATATTCGATCCTTTACATTTGGCATCAGAGCCTCGTTAACATATTTGGTTGATTTTTATGCGGTACTCTAACTGTTCTTAATGTCCAAACTGGGTTTTATTAGTTTTAAAGCATAAAGTCACTACCTTTTGGTTTGTTTTTACTGGTATAAAACTGTTTAAAATATATTTTTTGGTCTTGAAACTCAACAAGTTATACTTCGAATTCTTAATAGTTTTCAAAACTGTTTTTGGGTCTTATCCGTTTTCAAATGTATAACTCAGTTTTAAAAACCATTAGTTAATCAGTTTTTTGCTAAAATTTTGAAAAGAAAATTTTCATGATATGGAATTGGTTTTACAAATCTATGTTTTAGAAAAATATTTAGGTGTAGAATCCCAATAAGTATCAAGATTTACACACAATAATAGTTTAAGAGTTTTAGAGAGAGAAAACTAGTGAGAGAAAATGGTGGAACTTGTATTCAATATCAAATGAGGTGTTTTACACATACAAAAATCCACACCCATTCCACACTTAGAAGGGGTTTATATAGTTGTACAAACTATCTAAATGGGTCACATGGGCCGACCTTTATGGCTTACAAATGGACTAAACTATCAAACATTAAACTAATCCAAAACCACCTAATGATCACCAATTTAAAAGATAACAGCCTGCCCCTAAAGGCTAACCATTGCTAACCATCTGACTATAGTGGTCGATCTTTGAAGAAATCACTTCTCTTCATTTCCCTCGTTCTAACAAACCCTTCGATCCACTTCATTTTCTCACGAAAGTCGATTCGCTTTGTTATGGCAACATGTATATTCGCATATTGAGCTACTTGAGAAGTTGTCAAAGCAGGTTTCAGGAAATCGTGTATGTTCTCGACTAGCAAGGCTGCAATCCCATCTCTTACACACTTCAATGTACTAGTACAAAACTTATGAATCTCATCAAGTTCTATAAAGCAACAGAGTCATCATGAAACAATAAGTATTAACATGCCCTTCGACATCCTTAAGAACCGGATGAAAACCAGGATTTCGGAACAATATCGATATTCCTGTCATATACAAAACGCTTGAAGTAGGCTCCCGGAGAAGGATTACATGAGCACTAAGCTGTTCAACGGCCTTTTCCCTAAAACCGGTGTTCGACGAGTCATCGACAACGTTTGATTTGTTGTGCCTCCAAGCCATGGAATCCAGGATTGCTCTCATCGAAGAAAAAACCTATCCTTCAAATACTTCAGGCTGGTGTTAGTTTCCTTGAAATACTTATTCTCCATTTTAACACTAAGGCTCTCAAAATAAAACTAGTAACCCTGCTTACATAACTTACAAAATGCCCAGAACAAAAAAACGGATAGCCAAATGTCAAGGCTTTGATGCGTGGTTTTGCAACCTTGCAAAAGGTTTTACCTCTCAAGGGATCTTGAGAAGCTTGCAATCCTCACCAGGCAGTGTACCTGACCGATGTAGTATAGTGAGTGGCAAGTACCGGGGGATTGATCTTTCTCTAGGGGAATAGAGTCGTTAGGATTGAATGCTAAGTCACTAGGTCTAAGGGTGAGGGATGATTCTTTTTGTATTTTTATGTTTTTATGAGCAATTAAAATCTCGGGTTTTGGAAGTGTGGGCGGAATTAGTTGCTAGTCAACTAACCCAAAACTACTACTTACGCAATTAAAATAAAATAACAAAGAAAAGTAAATTGGTGAACTTCTTATAATGAGAAAATGTGTTTACTTAGATTTCACTACTCCCTAGCTATCTCTTATTGATTAATTGATTTGTTACAATTGTTTTGATGAAGGGTTTCTTTCCTTAATACCAGTCATGGGGGCGTGTACGTCCTTCCCCAACTCTATAAGCTTCTATCTCTTCCTATGACGACACATTTAGTATCCTATCATAGCTTCCTTAATAGTCACTTATGCATTAAAAACAACCAATAACATCGTAGTACACATCCGAATACGTTTCTTAAGACGTTCAAGCTTGTTACCATATAGGAGATCAGCCAGTTTTCTTAAGCCTAACGCGAAATCAATCACCCAAGACAATCAAACAAACCAACAATCAATAATTAATAGCTAGGTTTCATTAGATCTAAGCAAACACTAAAAAACCTAAGCTAGCATGTTAATGTAAAGATAAGATAAACAATGAATCAAACAACATATAGACATATTGAATGATTAAAGGAAGAACTTATCTTCAATTGAACATGGAAGAAAAGAGGGTTTGAAACCCTAAAAATACTGTAAAAGTCAGACTAGGGTTTATCTCCAAAGTTGCACACTTAATGAATGAAAAATCCAAAACTATATATAGAGAATACAAGCTGACGGCGTCAGGTTATAAACCCTGACGTCGTCAGGCCGCCGTGATTAGGGTTCTCGGATCACCTAGATTCACTTCTGACGCCGTCACTTGCAATTGTCCTCTGGGCCGTCTCGTGTATCACCAAAGCCAGACGGCCTCAACCTTGTAACACCTGTCGCCGTCAGGTGTTAACTCCACCTTTTCTTCTGGGTCGTCATGTGTAAAATCCACCATTATTCCACTATAAGGTGACGGCGTCAGCATGTAAAGCCTGACGTCGTCAGGTGTGATTTCCTGACTTTCTTGACTTTTCTTGTTTTCTTCATACTTGAGCATAAAAACGTCCGAAAAGCTCCAAAATGCTCCATTTTCCGGAAATCACGTTCCAAGTACCTAAAATGAGAAAAGCAACGATTTGAGGTAATATTTGATCATAAAATCACCAATTAGGGCTTAAATGACCCCCTAAAAGCGTAACAAATATTTCCTTATCAAATACCCTTACACTTGAGATTTGCTTGTCCTCAAGCAAATGAACTTTTATACCAATCAAAATACAAGTTAGGGGTCATTTAACATTAATATAAAAGTAATTACAACAAATGATCGTTCCACCTTAATCAAAACAAGCACGAAAATTATACACTAGCACCTCACATTAAGTGTTTGGATACTCTCATCTCTCGGGTGTTATAAATCTATATATCACAAATGGAAATGGAAAAATATCTCTCATTACCTGGCATAGCAAATAGATTACCATAGGCTTGGGAAAGGATCAAAAACCTCCACCACTATGGCGTAAGCACCTAGGATAAACTATCAAAGAGGTCTTTTCAAAGGTTATAATGTTAGATGTAGGGATATTGGAAACACGGTTTGTTGGATAAGGGATATTTAACAGGTGGCAAGTCAATTATCTTAGTTAATTACATGTACAATGCGGCGTTGCTAAGCCAAGACTCGACTCAACTTGAGCTAACTATGAAATAACATAAATAAAATAAAAGGAACGGGATGGTAGTCCGTATGTTTTTTCACTTGTCTTTTTCTAATTTTTTTTTTCGTTTTTCTTGTTTTTTTTGATTTTGTTATACATTCTTGCCCTACCATCCAAAATAATACATCAAGGGGCTCGTTCTCCCCTTACACTTGAACTTTTACATAAATCAAAATAAAGACTCGAATCAAGATAATCGAAACATTTGGAGTACTTTAAAACATTAACGCACATATGAGGGGTAATAAATGATGTTCTTCCCCATTACTCCATCACACTAGTACTTTACCCATAAGTCCCAATCGTCCCAAAACAATATGTACAAGAAATGACTCGACTTAGCAACCATGTAACCAATTAGACAATTAACAAAGGGTTTAAACAAATAACAATAATGCACTAAAGATGAGCGCATACAAGGAAGGCTAAAGCGATTTGGGTGTACATTGGGGGGTGGATTGTAAACAAATTCTTCCTTTAAGTAAAATGCTTAAAGTTAGAAACGAAAAGGATAGGCTCTGAAGGTTGTACTAGGGGTATCGTGTACTAAAAATGAGTACATCGCAAAAGTGTGGGAGAATTACTTGACCAATGAAGTCAATGTAGTTATATTACAGGCTTAAAACATGGGTTATCCTAATGCCTCTTATCATGTAGAAAATCTTAACTACACGAATGTAGTCTCACTTGTGGTCTCGGGATGCATCGCTAACGCAGGTTCTAGAGTCTAAATACTACCGGTACACTCACAAGCATTAATAATGAATGCTTTTCCTAACAAATCTAGGGGCGAACCTCACATATTTGGGGTGAAAATTTTTGAGTGGTACGGTTTTTGTGCTAGTCATATAAATCCTATCCATGAGACGCTTATTAAGACTAAAGTTTTACTCTTAAATGTTGCAAAAAATTTTAAATTTGGTGCTAAGATTACCCTAACAGGTATTTCTCGTAGCTTTATTACACATCCACTATTCAACAAAACGAAAATCAAGTGCAATTATAGTTTCTAAGTGATGAGTGTCTAAATACTCATCATTTCTTTCACATTTAAACTACAAAAACAGCCAAAAACACTTTGAAATATCACAGAATACTACAAATATCATTGAAATGTGATTTTATGTGATTCAGATACAAAAGGATTGAAAACAGGTGCAAAACAAGCAAAGTTTACAAAATTGACAGTTTCAGTCCCTGAAGTTTCACAAATTGGCAAAACTAGTCCCTGAAGGTTTAAAATGAATGAAAAGTCAACATTAGTCCATGGGAAATCAAACTTGTTCACTTTTAGTCCCTGGATGAAAGTTTTCTTAAAATGGCAACTTTTACCCCTCAAGTTTCAAAATTAGCAAATTTAGTCCCCGGGTATTTAAAAAAGTGGAAAATATCAATAATTACCCTTGTACTATTCACATGTTACAATTTAGCCCTTTTTGATAACTTATGGGAATTTACAGTTTCAACCCCTCAAATATCCAAAATTACATCTATGGTCCTTGGGCTTAAAACCATAACAAACCAAACGGACCATATCTATCTATCTTAATCCAAAATAAAAATACAAACCCAACACCCCTAGGCCCAATTAACCCCAGCCCAACAAACACCCCGTTTATATTAAACACGGGTCAAACCCAAAGTCAAACCCACCCCAAAACCACTCCCACTGTTCACCCTCCTCTTCCACCCCTGCAAACCAAAAACCAGGGTGGATTCCACCACCTCATCCCTTCCACCTGTCTCACCACCTCACCCCCTCCAAACATACACCATCCTTATGCATTTAATGCATCCCCACCATCAAACACTCCACCCTTTTTTCTCCTCCACACAGCAAATACAAAACTACCCCTGTTTTGCTGCCAACTCAACCCCAACTCCATACCTCCTATCTAACTTGTCCCCTACAGCAACATAACCTTCCAAGATGTTTTAATTGTCCCCAAACTGCTCCTAGCTACTTTAAGACTTTTTGGCGCCAAAAAGTAAATTGAATGGTTAAGATCAATGTAGAGGATCCAATGGTAAAATGGAGTGGGAAAGTCTTAGAGGACACCTGGAAGTGCAAAAAGTCTATAAAGAAAGAGGGAGAAGCAGAAGAAAAAAGTATCTAGTGTAATTTTTACTTATGTATGTCGACTAGTGTAAAATTTAAGTTTCCAGTGTAATTTTAACTTTCAAGTTTTACTTTCAGTGTTTTCTAGTGTATCTTAAACTTTCCTTAATCCTTAATTTCAGTTTGTCAATCAATATCAGTTAATGCAATTTCCTCTTTTACTCAAAAATTCATGTTACTTTGAATGTTGTTAATAGTGTTGTTTATGGACTTCTAAGGTCATATAAGCTCCCTGGAAAGCTTTTATAAGCTTTTAGATACCTTAAAAGCAGTTGTAGTATTAGAACTCAAAAATACTCATAAATCATAAAAAATAGTGTAAAATAAAAAAATCATGGTGAAGATAAAGAAGAAGCTGGAGCAGGGTGTATTATGGATTGCCCTGGGTTAGTAGCTTAGTGGTAAGCTTTAGGTGTGGTTTATTGTCCTTGGTTCTCTTGTTCTCAGCTCTGGATCAATTGTAAGCCATAAACTCATAATTTGGCATTTTACTGTTCCATAGCTATTTACTGTCCATTTATGTGTTTGTATGCTTATTGGGTGTGTTAGAGTTAGTTTGTTGCTAATAATCACTTGCTTGTTCATTTATTTTCCTAGTTGCTCACTTTAGCTCAACACTGCCATTTTAGTATGTTATAGGTTTATGGTGTCTTGCTGTTATTGCTGGTGTTTATTAGTTCATTACACTTTACTACATCATTATAAGTCATTATCAATCAATTTCATGGTCTCAGTCACTTATGTGTTTCTTAAATCACAAATCAGTTACATATAAGGTGTGTTTGGTTCAGTAAGATTCTCTTAATCCTAGGTTGTTTGAGTTGTTAATTTCTATTGAATCATGTCACTTTAGGTCACACTAGAACATACAAGTCAAATAATCCAGTACTTAATCAGTAAAAGTCAAAATCTAAGTTTACTTCATATTGCTTGTTATCTGTTATATTTTTCAGGTTTTTAATCTTAGCACATCACTTAGTTAGTTGTTAAAATAAGTTAATTTTATATCATTATAACATATAACATAATAATAAGTCTATAGGAATCAATATAAACTCAGTTTAGTCAAACTTTAGCATAATCTCAAAAAGTCAAATTTCATAATAGTAAATTTTTGAATAAACTAGTTGATTTTCTTGTGATCTTATTATTAGGTTTTAGGTTGTAAGATTTTGGAGTATTGATATTTTGCTGCTAATCTTCATGATACTATTTTTATTTATTTTTCTTACCCTAGTTAAACTGCTTATTCATTAGCTTTTTTTTTAGCTCTTTTTCTGAAAGTTCCCCTGTGCACAGGCTTACTAGCCTTTTTCATAAGCTTGTGCAATCTTTATTAGTTAGAGTTAGCTTGTGAATTTTGGTGATTTGAATAGCCATTCTGGCCAGCTTGATATGTTTTTGCTTATTTTTCCATTTGTTGCCTTTTATGAATGCTTATTTTGCTTTTCATGTTTGCCCAAAACTACTCCCTACACTGACTCATCAGTGTAGGTGAGTACTTTTCACAAGCTCATAAAAAGCTCAATACTTGGACTTAACCTGTGAAATTTGGTTCTTTGAGAAGCCCATCCACCATACTCAAAGTTTCAGTGCTTATTTTGCACTTCTTAGCTTATTTGATAAGGCTGCTTATAACTTAAACTTTGTCCCATTTAATATCACACTGAGCAATTCAGTGAGTTCAAAGCTTTTTCATAAGCTCCTCATAAGCTCTCCAGTAGACCCCACTAGGTGAGCTTTGGCTTTTTGGAAACCTCACCAACCAAACTTGCTACCCCAGTGCTTATATTGGCTTTTTGAGCTTATTTCATAGGCTTAAATTGACCTTCAAGTAGACTGCAGGGGTGTTTGGCTCACAGGATAATAAGGAAGTGCTTATTTGCTTGTTTCAAGCTTATTAGCCAAATCCTTTGTGCCATTTGGCTCTTTTCCTGTTACTTAGCTTATACTAAAATCATTTTTCCTTTGGTTCCAACTGTGAAGCTTATTTCAAGCTTACTCAAAGCTTAAAGTTCTTAAACAAAGCCAAAGGCTTATCTGTTGTAAACATAAGCTCACAGACTACTTATTTTTAAGTTCTAAAATTTTTATCTTCATTAAAGTTTCATATTATCAATAGTTAAATAGGTCTATTAAATAAAAAACACAAAAACATCAATTTTAATAGAAGTGATAGCTTCTATTTAAGAAGCTTTAACTTATTAGCTTATTTTTCCATTTTTTTATTAAGCACTTAGTATTTTTATAATTTTCATAGGTTCCTGTCATTTAGTAATATTTATAGAAAAAGTTTGGTATTTATTACTAGTCATTTAGTATTTATAATAAATCAAATTAGTTTAAATAATTAATAAATAGTAATTAATTAATAATAAATAGATAAAAAGTCAAATAAATAT
>LBNU01025029.1:28875-51316 GCA_014162995.1 Artemisia annua | reverse complement strand
TCATATTCGATGGTTTAATAAGATCGCATCTACCATCAAATACAAAAATGTCCCACATGAAGCAATCAAACTTCTTCTATTCCCATTTTCCCTCGAAGGACAAGCCCGGATTTGGCTTGAAAAACAACCCCCTCGTTCGATTGAAACATGGGAGGATTTAGTTACAAAGTTTGTGAACGAATTCTATCCTCCCTACAGAACCACAAGTCTTAAAAATGAAATCATGAAATTCACACAAAGATTTGATGAATCATTTGGTGAGGCATGGGATCGTTACAAAGAATTGCTCCGCAAATGTCCCCATCATGGTTTCACCGAGTTAATGCAAATGGACACCTTCTATAATGGTTTAAGCCAATCTGACCAAGACTCTCTTTATGCCTACGCGGGAGGTAATTTTTTGAGCAAAACCACAAAAGAAGCTTTGGCAATCATTGAAAATAAGTCTCAGGTCCGCTCTGCACGAACTAAGCCATATCAATCTCATGCTAGTGCTGGTCCTTCTACTTCATCTCATGTGAGTACTTCTAGCACCGATGCTAAAATTTAAAAACTCACAGATGCTATTCAAGCTTTGGTTCTCTCAAACCAAAAGAAAGTCACTTTCACACAAAATCCTTCACATGCTGAAGTGAAGAAAGTGGAAGTCTGTATCACTTGTGGTGGCCCTCATGCATACTAGAACTGTACTGCCACCGATGGTAGTCCTTTTGAAGCCAATGCTATAGCCGGTACTTTAAATCAAGGAGGTAATCAATATCATCCTCAAATTGAACCAAGTTACCGTGCTAACAATTATCAAGGACCACCCGGTTTCAACCAAAACCAGAATTTGCAAAACCGGAACCAAAACCAACCTCGAATGAACCAAAGTTATCAAAACCAAGGGAATTTCTATCCAGGACAAAATCAAAGTTTCCAAAACCAAGGAAACTTTAATCGAAACAATTTCAACCAAGGAAATCATTTTCAGGGAAATGGTAATCCAAATCAAGGGAATTTCCAACATCAAGGTTATAATCAAAATAACCGAGTCCAAAATTTCCCTAATCAACCTCAAACCATTCTCCCAGCTCCACAATCATCATCTGATGAGTTGTTAAAGCAGTTCATGAAAACTCAGGAAGAAACAAACAGGTTGTTGGTCAGCCAGATCTCTGAGATCAAGAAGTCTTGAAATGATCGATCCTCGGGCTCAGGTACTTTACCTAGCAACACGGTCGCTAATCCGAGGGGCGATGCAAAGGCGATCACAACCAGAAGTGGTGTTTCATATGATGGACCCACTATTCCTACTACCTCTTCTTCTTCTCCTTCCAAGGTAGTGGAAAGTGAACATGAGGTGACTAAGGACAAGGTACTTCCTAATAATAATGGAAGTACCGACGACGTCCACCCTCAAGTTGTCCCGAAACCCAAACCCAAACCCAAACCCAAACCAGGAGTTGTTTTTGAACCACATGAAATCCCGGTTGAAAACCCTAAATCCAAAACTTCTATTCCTTACCCATCACGTTTAAATGAGCAAAAGCTCCGCGAAAAGGCTAGTCAACAAATGGATAAATTCTTTCAAATCTTTAAAGAATTGCATTTTGACATAAGCTTTGCGGATGCTATCATTCTAATGCCCAAGTTTGCATCAACAATCAAACACTTGTTAAGCAACAAGGAAAAACTGTTTGAAATGGCAAAAACTCCATTGAACGAGAACTGCTCAGCAGTTCTATTAAAAAAGCTTCCTGAAAAGCTTGGAGATCCTGGAAAGTTTCTAATACCTTGTGTATTTCCGGGAATGGTTGAATGCTATGCCTTGGCCGATCTTGGTGCAAGCATCAATCTGATGCCTCATTCAGTATGGAAGAAACTTTCTCTTCCGGATCTTACTCCTACATGCATGACTCTAGAGCTTGCTGATCGTTCAATATCTCGTCCTCTTGGCATTGCTGAGGACGTGTTTATGAAAGTAGGAAAGTTCCATTTCCCAGCTGACTTTGTGGTTGTTGATTTCGATGCTGATCCTAGGGTTCCTCTCATTCTTGGAAGAGGATTCCTAAGAACGGGCCACGCTCTCATTAATGTATTTGAGCATGAAATCACATTACATGTTGGTAATGAAGCTGTCACTTTTAACCTCGATCAAACTTCGAGGTACTCCTCAAATTATGATTCTGAATCGGTTAACCGAATCGATGTCATTGATATTGCTTCAGAGGAGTACTCTCAAGAATTTCTTGGTTATTCTCATAATTCTGTGAGTGGGGATCCCACCACATCTTCTCAACCTATCATTTCCGACTCTTCCCCTTCTCTCACTCCGTTTGAGGGAAGTGATTTCCTTTTGGAAAAGGTCGAGGCGTTTCTCAAAAGTGATTCAGTTCCAGAGGGAATTGATAACAATGAGATTGATCTGGAGGGAGATATTCTTCTTCTTGAGAAATTGTTGAATCAGGACAATTCTCCTCCACTCCCTCCCGTAGAACTTCATAATGAGGAAATCAAATTAGTTGATAAAACTGAAGAATTTCCTGAGGTCGAACTCAAAGACTTGCCACCTCATCTTGAATATGCATTTTTGGAGGGTGATGATAAATTACCCGTCATTATTGCTAAAGATTTAAGTGATGAGGAAAAGACTGCTCTCATAAAGGTCTTAAAGTCACACAAGCAAAACATTGCTTGGAAACTCTCCGACATAAAGGGTATCAACCCTGAATTTTGTACTCACAAGATTTTAATGGAGGATGACTTTAAACCGGCAGTCCAACATCAAAGACGGGTGAATCCTAAAATCCACGATGTTATCAAACAAGAGGTTCTTAAACTTCTTGATGCAGGATTGATTTACCCGATATCTGATAGTCCTTGGGTTAGTCCCATGCACTGTGTTCCAAAAAAGGGTGGCATAACTGTTGTCACAAATGATGAAAACGAGTTGATTCCAACTCGATTGGTTACGGGATGGCGTTTGTGCATTGACTATCGTAAGTTAAATGACGTCACCCGCAAAGACCACTTTCCTCTACCCTTCATGGATCAGATGCTTGAGAGATTAGCGGGAAACGAGTACTATTGTTTCCTTGACGATTTCTCGGGTTGCTTTCAAATCCCCATTGATCCACAAGATCAAGAAAAGACCACCTTCACATGCCCTTATGGAACCTTTGCTTATAAACGTATGCCTTTTGGCTTATAATGCTCCGGGCACGTTCCAAAGGTGTATGATGGCCATATTCTCCGACATGATTGGAAAAACAATGGAGGTCTTTATGGATGACTTTTCGGTCATTGGGGATTCGTTCCAAACATGTCTCTCCCATTTAGAAAACATGCTAAAAAGGTGTGAAGACACCAATCTTTGTCTAAATTGGGAAAAGAGTCATTTTATGGTCAAAGAAGGCATTGTCCTCGGCCATAAGATATCAAAGAACGGGATTGAGGTTGACAGAGCTAAGGTTGATGTCATTGCTAAATTACCTCATCCCACTACCGTCAAAGGTATTAGGAGTTTTTTAGGTCATGCCAGATTCTATCGTAGATTCATACAAGATTTTTCTAAGATCTCCCGGCCGATGACCCATCTCCTTGAGAAGGATGCTCCTTTTATCTTCTCACCAGAGTGCATTGAAGCTTTTGAAACATTAAAGAAAAAGCTTACTGAAGCACCCATTCTAGTTGCCCCCGACTGGGATTTTCCCTTTGAGCTCATGTACGATGCAAGTGATTTTGCTATCGGTGCAGTCTTGGGGCAACGCAAAATGAAACACTTTCAGTCTATCCACTATGCAAGCAAAACTATGACCGAAGCTCAAACTCATTACACCACAACGGAAAAAGAATTATTAGCTGTGGTGTATGCATTTGAAAAGTTTCGGCCATACTTGATCTTGACGAAATGCGTAGTGTATACAGATCACTNCGATGCAAGTGATTTTGCTATCGGTGCAGTCTTGGGGCAACGCAAAATGAAACACTTTCAGTCTATCCACTATGCAAGCAAAACTATGACCGAAGCTCAAACTCATTACACCACAACGGAAAAAGAATTATTAGCTGTGGTGTATGCATTTGAAAAGTTTCGGCCATACTTGATCTTGACGAAATGCGTAGTGTATACAGATCACTCGGCTCTAAAATATCTCTTTGCAAAACAAGATGCAAAGCCGAGATTGCTTCGTTGGGTTCTCCTCCTACAAGAATTTGATATCATTATACGTGATAAAAAAGGAGCTGAGAACCTAGCTGCTGATCATCTGTCCCGATTAGAGAACCCACACCAAGATGTTTTCGAGAAAAAGGAAATAAATGAAACATTTCCTCTCGAGACACTTAATGCGGTTGGTTTTCGTGGAGATTCTACTACCCCATGGTTTGCTGACTTCCCAAATTACCATGCGGGTAACTTCATAGTGAAAGGGATGACGTCTCAACAGAAGAATAAATTCTTTAAGGATGTTAAACATTACTTCTGGGACGACCCCTACTTGTTCAAAATCTGTGCGGATCAGGTCATCCGGCGGTGTGTATATGGTCAGGAAGCCGTTTATATTCTCAAGGCTTGCCATGCTGGACCTACTGGGGGATATCATAGTCCCAACTACACCACCAAAAAGGTGTTTGATTCCGGGTTTTATTGGCCCACAATCTATAAGGATGCCCATGATCTCATCAAAACCTGTGACTCTTGTCAGCGTCATGGGAATATTTCACAACGAAATGAAATGCCACAAAATGCAATTCAAGTTTGTGAAATCTTTGACGTATGGGGCATTGACTTTATGGGGCCATTTCCATCATCTCGAGGAAACAAATACATTATCGTGGCTGTTGACTATCTGTCAAAATGGGTTGAAGCGAAAGCTTTACCCACCAATGATGCCCTAGTTGTTGTGAAATTCCTCAAAGCTCTGTTTGCCCGTTTTGGAACTCCACATGCTATAATCAGTGATCGTGGTACGCATTTCTGCAATGACAAATTTGATAAAGTCATGCAAAAGTATGGTGTAACTCACCGTCTTTCTACTGCGTATCACCCACAAACAAGTGGACAAGTAGAAGTTTCAAATCGTGGTATTAAAAGAATACTGGAAAGGACCGTAGGAGAAAACCATGCATCCTGGTCGGATAAATTGGATGATGCACTATGGGCCTTCCATACAGCTTACAAAACACCCATCGGGTGTACTCCTTACAAGCTTGTGTACGGAAAGGCATGTCATCTTCCGATAGAACTAGAGCACAAAGCCTATTGGGCCCTGAAACATGCAAACTTTGACCTGCAAACTACGGGAGATCACCGTAAAGTTCAAATGAATGAATTAAATGAACTACGTGATCAGGCATACGAGAACTCTTTGATCTATAAAGAAAAGACAAAGAAGATTCATGACTCTAAAATCAAAAACCGCGTTTTCAACATTGGTGATCGAGTCCTTCTTTTCAATTCAAGATTGAAGATCTTCTCGGGAAAACTCAAATCCCGTTGGTCTGGTCCATTCACTATTACAAAAGTTTATCCATATGGAACCGTTGAGTTATCTCAAAATGACGGTCCAAATTTCAAAGTGAATGGCCATCGGTTAAAGCACTATTTTGGAGAGGACATACCACCCATGGTTGTCCCAGATCTACAAACATTCCCCATGAACCAATGAATGCGGGGATCGAGTCAAGCTAGTGACTCGGTGAACAAAAACGTTAGCTCCATATGGGTTTTCACCCATATTTCTGTCTTCTTTCTCTTTTCTACCACCCAAGTGTGGGTGTAACACCCCAACCCGATAAAGGGTAAAAGCGTCACATTATGGCGACATATCAAAGCATACAAAGATTATAACGCAAAGCGGAAGACTTTATAATTAAAAGTAAGTCAAGAACATCATGACTTATTATTACAAAATCTCACAAAGTATGAAACGAAATAACATCAACATAAGTTTAACATAATCCAAAATAGTCCAAGAATTATGGGGAAACTAAGGTGTAGGTCTCTAAGCTCCTACTCTCATCACTCGAGCCCAACATCCCGCTTATTACCTGCCGCATGGAAAAGAAAACGCGGCTGAGCATAAAAAGCTCAGTGAACAAATATATATGCAAAGCAAAGTAATAAGCAAACGAAAGAGGAAGATCATAAAATGGCATAATGTATCACAAGTCATAATAGAGCGAAGCATCATAGAGATATCACCATAACGTAATCATATGGAAAAGGTAAAGAATATGTATCAACAAAGAAACGTCCAAACAAGGTACTTGAATGGACAAACGAATCATAGGAAAGCCACGAGCCGACCTGCCAAGGTACTTGACAGATCTCATACATACATACATACATAATCATAAGTAGCCACATAAGTGCACAAAGAGGGGAGACCTCTACCGTACCATACCTGGAGTGATCAGCTCCGCGTGAAGGAGTAGAGAAGCACCTACCCACATTCCAACCATACATACACATACATAAACATAAGTGCTAGGATGCATCCATACGCCCCCAATACATACATACAATAAACATACATGCACCACTGCTCGCAGGACAGGTATACACATATCATAAATGGCCAGGAGATCTCATAATCATAATCATATTCATAAAAAGTGGGGGACGCCGTGGATCAATCACACCTCCACAGAAAGTGTCATGCCATCGGTGCCTCGATGACACGCCCATTGGTACCTCCATGAGTGAGTTAGAAACACTCGGGCATAGAGCATACATACATACATAGATCATAGCAGCATATCCAAATCCATAGCATAGCATAATCAATAATCACGGAGGAGTATCTAATATGGAATGTGAATCGTATATCAAAGATATCATATCCAAATAATCGAATTCAAAGCATAAGCGGAGGCATAGCAATAGGCTTAGGAGATCATATCAACGAATCATATCAAAAGGAATCATAACGAAGGTCGGAGGATCAAAAGTCATGGAAATTTCCCTACTGAAAAGGGATAGAATATCCTGTACCTTAACGAGCAAACAAACACCAAAGATGATCACTAAAGAAGATGACAACTACTCCCGCTTCACCCGATCTACATGAATATGATACATCACGTATTATTTTATGTTCATAGAATCAGGCTTACTTGTTTTAGTGTACTTTCCATTTTAAGGTAATTTCTAAAAATAGTAACTTGTCATATTCAGTTAAGTCTCCATTTAGGTGCCTTCCCTGAATTAGTTAATTTAATACTTTAAGCGTTTTAAAATGACAAGATAATAGTTTAGGTTTTAAAATGTCATATTATAAGCTTAGGGTCTATAATGTAAACTTATCAACATTAAATATTAAAAGTTCAAATACAATTATTTAAAGTTTATTTTAATAAATAATATTAAAAATAATTTCTGGGGCCCCGGTCATTCGATCATTTATATAATTTGATTAAGCTTACCAACGATTTCTTAATTACTTTGTGCCGCGACGGACCCTAATTTTTTACTCATGCACGACTCGTGATAACTTCGATCTCATTTCATTTTATGCTCATAAACAAACGACATATTATATTAACGACCTTCCACACTATACAATACTCTATTGGTGCCTTTTTTTTTTTTTTTTTTTTTTTTTTTTTTTTTATATTCGAAATACATATCCACACGTTTATCAAGTTTACATGCATGCAATTTCCTTATAATATATAATTACGATTCGAAACCGAAGCTACATGCATGCCTGCTACTCTCCTCCTTGTTATTATAACAGTAACGTGCCGAAATCGACTCGCACCCCTTTCCCTCGTTAATATTCATACGATCCAAAAAATAAACGAGACCCACCATTGTTTTCTTTTTTATTCGAAGTACACAACAACAACATCAACTCTTTCTCGTTATATATTAACTTCGATCAATAGTATGCTAGGTTACGTAAATCCTTCTTTTTCATGTACAAAAAAAAACAAATCCGAATCTCATGTACCAAAATATGTGTTCGATTATATTTTTAATTATGTGAAGTTAAGTTGTGATTTCATGTGGAACCTTATAAAACAAGACCAAACAAATACATACCGAATCACAACAATAATCAGACAAGAGAAGAACGAATCAAACAAGGGAAGAAGATGTTACCGTTGATGCGTGATAACTAAAAGGAAGAAACAAGGATCGAACACCAAGAACAACCAGCCGAAATCACAACCAAAAACCACCTTCGTATAGCTTAAAACCCCACGAATTTAAACCCTTTCCGGAACAAGAATTATCTCACGTCCAAAGCCTCACAATCACGATCAAAACCTCCTTTGCCAACTTAGAATCGAATGGAAAAAGATTGGCAGCCGCTATATTTTGTTTTGTAATTTTTAGGGTTTGCTTTGGTGGAAACTAAGGATACAGTTAAAGGAGATTGATATGGAGCGTGTGAAGTGATAAGGGTGAATTATTTGTGCCGTGAATATGGGGTGATTGATACTTTCCTTAATTATTTCATTAGGCTTGGGCTTGGTTGTGGGTTTAATATAACTTGTATTCAATTTAAATAATTTAGCCCATAATCTTATTAGTTAAACGTGTGCATGTGTTCATGCATACATAAGTTGTAATTTTTAGTTATCATAGGTCTTATAGCTTTAATATATTGCACATAGTTCAAATATTATCTCATAAGTACTTGGGTTAAAATTTAATATGTGTTTTGAGATTTTTAGGGTGTTATAGTGGGGGAGTTGCCCCTACTGTTGTATGCATGTAAATATGCTAAAAAAAAAAAAAATGAATGAAAAATGAATGAGAAAATTGTAAATTTAAAAAAGAAAATAATTGTTGTGTTACCACACTTAGCTAGTAATGTTATCTTTTTATGTTCAAAGGGTCGGCATAATAGCCGGGACTTTGAATATTGAGAACAATATTCAATTCTAAGTGTGGGGGGGAAATTCTGGCGAATTTTATCAAATATATACCTTTTAGTGCCCTATTTCCCCCGTTTTGACCAAAAAAAATTTTTTTTTAGTGGAAGTGCTTTGCACTAAACACAACAAATGGTTATCAGTCCACCATGTCTAACCCACATAAGGATTGGCTAATCCAAGAGCAAACGGCTCTTGGTAAAGATATCTCAAATCCGTTTATGGCTGACAATTTGCCAAAAATTGTATGGTATTCAACTCACCATATCTTTGAATAGTGAAGAGTTGGCTAGCCCACAAGGTTATGGCTTGTGGTAAAGGCAGTAGAAAATCCATATTTGGTAATCAGCTCACCAAAGATAATAATGAATTTTATCTAAGAGTTGGCTAGTCCAGAAGCAAACGGCTTTTGGTAAAGACAAATCAAATCCGTTGACAGCTGATGATTTGCTGAAAATCATTTGGTTATCATTGTACCAAAGTATCACATACTAAAACATTGGCTACTCCAGAAGTAATGGCTTTTGGTAAAGAGATGAAATCCATTAAATTTTTATAAAAGATTGCTAGGGACTAGCAATAGTTTAGTGTGGGGGATTGATGAGTGTCTAAATACTCATCATTTCTTTCACATTTAAACTACAAAAACAGCCAAAAACACTTTGAAATATCACAGAATACTACAAATATCATTGAAATGTGATTTTATGTGATTCAGATACAAAAGGATTGAAAACAGGTGCAAAACAAGCAAAGTTTACAAAATTGACAGTTTCAGTCCCTGAAGTTTCACAAATTGGCAAAACTAGTCCCTGAAGGTTTAAAATGAATGAAAAGTCAACATTAGTCCATGGGAAATCAAACTTGTTCACTTTTAGTCCCTGGATGAAAGTTTTCTTAAAATGGCAACTTTTACCCCTCAAGTTTCAAAATTGGCAAATTTAGTCCTCGGGTATTTAAAAAAGTGGAAAATATCAATAATTACCCTTGTACTATTCACATGTTACAATTTAGCCCTTTTTGATAACTTATGGGAATTTACAGTTTCAACCCCTCAAATATCCAAAATTACATCTATGGTCCTTGGGCTTAAAACCATAACAAACCAAACGGACCATATCTATCTATCTTAACCCAAAATAAAAATACAAACCCAACACCCCTAGGCCCAATTAACCCCAGCCCAACAAACACCCCGTTTATATTAAACACGGGTCAAACCCACCCTAAAACCACTCCCACTGTTCACCCTCCTCTTCCACCCCTGCAAACCAAAAACCAGGGTGGATTCCACTACCTCATCCCTTCCACCTGTCTCACCACCTCACCCCCTCCAAACATACACCATCCTTATGCATTTAATGCATCCCCACCATCAAACACTCCACCCTTTTTTCTCCTCCACACAGCAAATACAAAACTACCCCTGTTTTGCTGCCAACTCAACCCCAACTCCATACCTCCTATCTAACTTGTCCCCTACAGCAACATAACCTTCCAAGATGTTTTAATTGTCCCCAAACTGCTCCTAGCTACTTTAAGACTTTTTGGCGCCAAAAAGTAAATTGAATGGTTAAGATCAATGTAGAGGATCCAATGGTAAAATGGAGTGGGAAAGTCTTAGAGGACACCTGGAAGTGCAAAAAGTCTATAAAGAAAGAGGGAGAAGCAGAAGAAAAAAGTATCTAGTGTAATTTTTACTTATGTATGTCGACTAGTGTAAAATTTAAGTTTCCAGTGTAATTTTAACTTTCAAGTTTTACTTTCAGTGTTTTCTAGTGTATCTTAAACTTTCCTTAATCCTTAATTTCAGTTTGTCAATCAATATCAGTTAATGCAATTTCCTCTTTTACTCAAAAATTCATGTTACTTTGAATGTTGTTAATAGTGTTGTTTATGGACTTCTAAGGTCATATAAGCTCCCTGGAAAGCTTTTATAAGCTTTTAGATACCTTAAAAGCAGTTGTAGTATTAGAACTCAAAAATACTCATAAATCATAAAAAATAGTGTAAAATAAAAAAATCATGGTGAAGATAAAGAAGAAGCTGGAGCAGGGTGTATTATGGATTGCCCTGGGTTAGTAGCTTAGTGGTAAGCTTTAGGTGTGGTTTATTGTCCTTGGTTCTCTTGTTCTCAGCTCTGGATCAATTGTAAGCCATAAACTCATAATTTGGCATTTTACTGTTCCATAGCTATTTACTGTCCATTTATGTGTTTGTATGCTTATTGGGTGTGTTAGAGTTAGTTTGTTGCTAATAATCACTTGCTTGTTCATTTATTTTCCTAGTTGCTCACTTTAGCTCACTGCCATTTTAGTATGTTATAGGTTTATGGTGTCTTGCTGTTATTGCTGGTGTTTATTAGTTCATTATAGTTTACTACATCATTATAAGTCATTATCAATCAATTTCATGGTCTCAGTCACTTATGTGTTTCTTAAATCACAAATCAGTTACATATTAGGTGTGTTTGGTTCAGTAGGATTCTCTGAATCCTAGGTTGTTTGAGTTGTTAATTTCTATTGAATCATGTCACTTTAGGTCACACTAGAACATACAAGTCAAATAATCCAGTACTTAATCAGTAAAAGTCAAAATCTAAGTTTACTTCATATTGCTTGTTATCTGTTATATTTTCAGGTTTTTAATCTTAGCACATCACTTAGTTAGTTGTTAAAATAAGTTAATTTTATATCATTATAACATATAACATAATAATAAGTCTATAGGAATCAATATAAACTCAGTTTAGTCAAACTTTAGCATAATCTCAAAAAGTCAAATTTCATAGTAGTAAATTTTTGAATAAATTAGTTGATTTTCTTGTGATCTTATTATTAGGTTTTAGGTTGTAAGATTTTGGAGTATTGATATTTTGCTGCTAATCTTCATGATACTCTTTTTATTTATTTTTCTTACCCTAGTTAAACTGCTTATTCATTAGCTTTTTGTTAGCTCTTTTTCTGAAAGTTCCCCTGTGCACAGGCTTACTAGCCTTTTTCATAAGCTTGTGCAATCTTTATTAGTTAGAGTTAGCTTGTGAATTTTGGTGATTTGAATAGCCATTCTGGCCAGCTTGATATGTTTTTGCTTATTTTTCCATTTGTTGCCTAGCAAAAGGTAAGGAAGAAATGCAGGAATGAACCAGTATTTATAGGCAAAGCTGGGGGGTCAGGAGCGTGGCCGGTCCCCTTAATTAAGGGGCCGGTCCCCTTAATAATTAAGGGGACCGCCTAGTAAATTAAGGGGGCCGCCCTTCAGATCCGTTGCCCAGTTTTGTCTTTTTGTGGGGAAGGTTTTTCTTGACCATTTTTGCCATATTTGGTTAAAAATTTGAATTCATATATTTATAATGGTTTAAACATATTCTTTTATTTTCAAAAATGATTTTGTAAAATATATAAAATATTTTGTGACATTTTATAAAAAGTCTAGTGTTTAAGAAAAATGTTCCTTTGATCATAGAATGCAATAAATACTTTGTTTATTCATACCTTAAGTGATTTCGATGTAAAGTGAATATTTATCGCTAAATACTTGTTTACGTCATAATTTTTAGTTCAAAAGGTTTACGTTTTGTGATTATCAAAACATAGAGATATCGATGAATGTTAATAATGTTTTTAGGCATTATTTATATAAACAATCTCCCCCTTTTTGATGATTACAAAACCTTAAACTCATTAAGTCTAAAAATTAAATTTTAGACAAGTATTTAGAGTTTATATTCACTTCTCCCCCTTTTTGTAGAATCAAAAAGGTTATGCCGACTATCTTCATAAATGAAGTTAGACGGGTAGAGAGCTCCCCCTTGATGTATGCTTCCCCTCATTCGAGGGCACCAAGGAAACGAGCTATGGAATGCTTGGCTACAAAAAATATGTAAAAAGTACAAGAGATATATATGCAAAACAAGAATAAAGCAAACATGGATAGCAATTTCATTCAAATATTTAAGATGGTCATAAAAATGAACATCATTACAACATTCAATATGCTTGAAGCATATTGATTACAATAAAATAAAAGAAACAAAATAGTCCTAGATTGCCAAAGAGAGCTCTTAGACTTGCTTGCAACACATAGTTGAATGGGTTTATTTGTTTGAGGGGAACATAAGCATAAAGCTTAGTTGTTTGATGGAGAAGGGTATGGAGTTGGGTATGGAGCGGAAGAGGTGGATCTCACGATGTTGTATCATGTCAATAGAGGTATTGGATGAGGACGAGTTAGAAGATATTCGATCCAAGAAATATCTTCACTCAAGTAGAGGATTTGTTTTTGGACGAAGATGCAACAAGGGCAATAGTGGGTGTGGTTTGTAACTTGATCCAAGTTGAGAGAGTCGGGTAAGTGATGATGGAGGTTTCCCTTTGTTACGTTGTGCAAGATGCATAGCAAGGAGATCACTAAGGTCATGGATTTGGTTGATTTCTTCACGGAATTTTTGCTTTTCCGTGGCAATGTGGAGTGAGTCATTTGTTTGGTATGGATGAAGAGGAGTTGTGTAATTGGAATTGAAGTTGGAGTTGTATTTTGATGGTTGGCCAAATTGATATGGATCATTGTAGTTGGCTTGAGGTTAAGATGTGTAGCCTGGAATGAAGGAGGATGTTTGGCCAATGTTGTATGGTTTGTAAAGTGGATCGAAGGAATGTCCTTGTGGGTTTGGAGTATAGTTTGGGAAGTAAGTAGTTGGAGGTGTTGATTGATTACCAACTTCATTGGTTGTGATAGATTTGTTTCGAGGGCTTTTTCTTCGCCAAACGGGTTTTTCGGTCATCCTTACTAGCCTTGAGGCTTTTGGTTTTGGTTTGTTTGGAGAAGTCATGATGTGATGAGTGGAGAGTTTGAGGAATGGGTATTTATAATGTGAGATTTATGTGATTAGGGATGGTTAATGTTTGTTTGAAGGATTAGGACAAAATATGTTTGTGAATTTTGGGAAGTGTAAGGTAAAATGGGCTAAAAAGCAGAAAAAGATTCTGTAAACTCGACCTTCAGATGGCCGGTCCCCTTAATTGGAGGCCGGTCCCCTTAATAATTAAGGGGGCCGCCTTATGAATTAAGGGGGCCGCCCATCTGGTGGTTTCCAGTTTACCAGAATAAGGTTTTTGGCAGAAATTTGTAGAAAGGGTTGTGTTTTTAGGTTGGTTTCAAGCAAGCTCAACTCTTTGTGGCAATTTAGTTATGTAATATACTAATAACTAAGTCATGCATACAAAATCACTTAAGAGATAGAACAAATAGGCAAGATAATATTCCTAGTAAAGGTATCTTAGAGAGAAGGCAAAGGCAACTAGTGAGTGAGAAACTAGTGATGGAAAAAATGTGACAATATCATTTGTGACTTTGTCCTAGTGTGTGCCTACATGCAACAAATGTGGAGACGTGATTGCTTCGACTCCTAATGCGAAGATAAAATATCCTAAGAAGCAATCCAAGTTCTCCTTGATTCGATTTTTGCTCAATTCATGAATGTCAATGGTATATATTAGATTATATATTTTGACAATTCATGTGAGATTTCATGCATGATTTTTGAAAATGTTTTTAGCATTATTCAACAATGCAAGAAAAATGATTTTAATGTGTTTCTTAGAAGTGAGAATTGTTTGAAATAAAATAGATTGGGTTTTATAGAAGTGTTTATGCAAAAGAAAGTTATTTCCCAATCTTTAATTTTGTGTGAAATAGAATCCTAGACTCAGATGCGATGAGAAGAAAAGAAAAAAAAATTTATGCAATAAATAATGTAAATGCAATGATATTTAGTCAATTTGTTCCATCATTCCTACTCCCAAACGTAAGTGGTTAAATAGTTCACGCTTAAGGGGTTTAGTGAATGTTATCTTCCGATGCTACCTTTTCTATTGTTATGTTTCCTTTTTGTACATTATCGCGAAGGAAGTGGTGACGTATTTCTATATACTTAGTCCTAGAGTGTTGAACGGGATTCTTACTTAAATCTATAGCACTTTTGTTATCGCACATAATAGGGATATTTTCTAGCCTAACGCCATAGTCTACGAGAGCTTGTTTCATCCATAGTGCTTGTTGACATGCCTTTCCAGCGCTTACATATTCGGCTTCAGTGGTAGAAATAGCAAGAGCGGTTTGCTTCTTCGAAAACTAAGATGTTAGACAACATCCCATAAACGTGAAAATACCGCTAGTGCTTTTTCTATCCACGTAGTCTCCCGTATGATCCGAATCCGCATAGACAATGGTTTCTATGCCGGATCCCTTAGGATACCATAATCCTAAGTGTATAGTGCCTTTAATGTATCGGAAGATACGCTTAACCGCTTCTAGGTGAGAGGTTTTGGGATCCTCTTGAAAACGGGCACAAAGGCAAACACTAAACATGATGTCGGGTCTACTTGTCATTAAGTATAGTAAACTACCTATCATTCCTCTATACTTAGTATTGTCTACGGACTCACCTTCTTCATCCTTTGTGAGTTTTACTTCCGTAGACATTGGTGTTTTCATGGGTTTTGAGTCTTCTAGTCCAAACTTCTTAAGCATTTCCTTAATGTACTTAGATTGGTTAAAGAATATTCCAACTTCTAATTGTTTTATTTGTAATCCTAGGAAGAAGTTTAGTTCACCCATCATAGTCATCTCAAACTCATCATGCATGATTTTGGCAAATTCATCACACATTTCTTGACAAGTCGATCCAAATATATTGTCGTCGACATATATTTGAACAATGATGAGGTTTGGGTTTTTCTTTTTAGTGAAAAGAGTGTTATCTACCATTCCATGGAATAATCATGTTTAATAAGAAATGCTTTTAATCAATCAAACCAAGCCTTAGGAGCTTGTTTGAGTCCATATATAGCTTTTTTGAGTTTATAAACATAATCAGGTTTTGCGAAGTCAATGAATCCTGGAGGTTGTGCCACATAAACCTCCTCATTGATAAAACCGTTAAGGAATGCACTTTCACGTCCATTTGGAATAACTTAAAATCTAGGGCGCATGCATAGGCAAGTAATATTCTAATAGATTCTAATCTAGCTACGGGGGAATAAGTTTCGTCATAATCAATTCCTTCTTGTTGATTATAACCTAGGGCAACTAACCTAGCTTTGTTCCTAGTTACTACTCCGTTCTCATCTAACTTATTCCTATATACCCACTTAGTTCCTATGATGGTCATGTTCATTGGATTTGGGACTAATTCCCAAACATCATTCATCTTAAATTGATTTAGTTCTTCTTGCATAGCCATAACCCAACTTTCATCTTTTAAGGCTTCATTAATGTTCTTAGGTTCTATTGCTGAGAGGAAAAAAAAGAAGTTATTTTTATGTTGGGCTTGTGATCTAAGGGTTCTTTGATTAAGGCTTCCTATTATGTTATCTAATGGGTGTGATTTAGATTCCTTGATATTTACTACTTCGTTATCTTCTAGGTCTATAATTTCATTATCATTTCCTAAGGGTTATGTTTTACTAACCTCAATAGCTTCATCTTCAACTAAGTCATTATCTTCTAAAGGTAATGTTTTAGGAGGTGGTGGTGTTTTATCAAATGTTACATTTAATGATTCTTCTACTTTCATGGTATGTTTGTTAAGTATTATATATGCTTTACTATTTTGCGAGTAACCTAGAAATATTCCTTCGTATGATTTTGGGTCGAACTTAGTAAGGTAATCCCTAGTGTTTAAAATATAGCATTTACTTCCAAATACTCTAAAGTAGCTTAAGTTAGGTTTTCTACCTCTTAACAACTCATAAGGAGTTTTTCCTAATATTCTCCTAATTGATACTCTATTAATTATATATGTTGAAGTATCTACGGCCTGGCACCAAAACTTTTGTGGGATGGATTTTTCATTTAGCATTGTTCTACTCATTTCTTGAAGTGACCTATTCTTTCTTTCTACTACGCCATTTGATTGGGGATTACGAGGAGCGAAGAAATTTTGAGATATTCCATTTAAATCACAATATTTTCCGAATTGTACTTGATTATCAAATTCCCTACCATGGTCCGTCCTAATAGATACTATGGAACATCCTAATTTATTTTGAATCATTTTGCTAAATATTTCAAATTTTTCAAAGGCCTCGGTTTTATCACTTAGAAACCTAGTCCACGTGTATCGTGAATAGTCGTCTACTATTACTAAGGTATAACGGTTTCCTCCGTAGCTCCGCACAGCGGATGGACCAAATAGATCCATATGTAATAATTCTAGGCACCTAGTAGTGGATACTATATTCTTAGCTTTGTGGTTTGCATGAGCTAGTTTTCCAATTTTACAAGCATCACAAAAGTGTTTGTCATATCTTAGGTGAGGCAAATTTCTAACTAATTCCTTAGAGGCTAAAGATTATATTTGTTGCATGTTTGCATGTCCTAATCTCCTATGCTACAAAGGGGAGTTCTCATCTAAGGTTGCTAGGCATATCCTATCATCCGGTTTGTTTCCTAGTTTCATAATATATACACCTCCTTTCCTAATTCCTCTACCTATTACTTTTCCATCCTTAACTATTTCGCTATCTTTCTCGGTAAAGGTAACCCTACACTTATTATCGCATATTTGGCCTATACTAAGTAAGTTATATGTTAAATTATCTACATGATCAACATTTTCAATAGTAAGTGAGTCTTGAGAAATCGTACATTTGCCAATGATTTTTCCACGCAAGTCACTACCGAAAATGACATTACCTCCATTNCCTACACTTATTATCGCATATTTGGCCTATACTAAGTAAGTTATATGTTAAATTATCTACATGATCAACATTTTCAATAGTAAGTGAGTCTTGAGAAATCGTACATTTGCCAATGATTTTTCCACGCAAGTCACTACCGAAAATGACATTACCTCCATTATATGCTTTGTATGAATAGAATAACTTGCGGTTCCCCGTCATGTGCCTCGACCATCCACTATCCTTGATCCATTCGTCGGGCTCCAAGTCTATTCCTAGGCATATTTCATCGGTCGCTTTAGCTACAAGACATTTTTCGTCTCTTGGCTTTTCCACTTCTTCTTTGTCACTCTCACTCCATGTTCCACTAACGAAGGTGCCTTGATTTTCATAACCCGGTGGCTTTGGACATTCTCCATTGAGATGATTTGGACTTCCACATCTAAAGCACTTTCTTTTCCCGTAGTTATCGCTTCTATTTCTTTGAAATGATCTTCTTTCGTCTCATGGTTGTTTTGTGAATCTTCCTCGTCTCTTGAAAAATTTCTTGAATTCTCTTACGGCCATTGCATATTCTTCGTCTTCACTTTTGTCACTTGAATCATCGTCATCACTAAGTTCCTTTTTGGCTTTTAGCGCAAGAGATTTGATTTGCTCTTTCTTCCCTTTGACCATTTCCGAATCTCTCTTTATAATCTCTTCATGGACCTTCAAGTTGCCGATAAGCTCATCGAGTGATAACGTCATCAAGTTCTTTGATTCTTCAATTGCCGTGACCTTTGCTCGCCATTTTGGATGCAATGCCCTAAGAAATTTCCTAACACAATTCTTACTAGAAAAAGTCTCATCAAGTGCTTTTAAACTTGTGATAATAGTGTTAAATTTTGCAAAAGCACTATCTATTGATTCCTCTTCCGGAATCGTAAATTGTTCATATTGTTGCACAAGAAGATCTATTTTGTTGTCTTTGACTTGATTATTACCTTGGTGAGTGATTAGTAGTGAATCCCAAATTTCTTTGGCGGTTTTACACATAAAAATTCTTTCATATTCTTTGCGCGGTAACGCATTATAAATTACCATTTTAGCTTCATTATTTTTTGGTAGTTTCTTTTTCAAATCATCATTTTGTTTTTCAAATGGTACAATTTCATCCATTTTAGTTTCCGGATTATTTTGAATAGGAGGAAAATCACCAAAGTTAATAACATGCCAAAGATCAAGATCTTTAGATTTCACATAAGTTTCGAATCTATTTTTCCAATATAAAAATCCATCACTTTCGAATAGTGGTGGTCTTTGCATAGATTGCCCTTCTAAATATTTTTCAGATTCCATAGATCGTTAAAAGTTTTAAAATACAATATATTTTAAAAATCTTGTTTGACCTGGCTCCTGATACCAATTGTGGAAAACTAGAACGGGGGTTGAATAGTTTTACGTCTTTTTAATTTTATAAAACCTTTGTTTCAAAAATGTTGATTCGAGTTTATGTGAAATCTACTCTTTTACAATNAACATGCCAAAGATCAAGATCTTTAGATTTCACATAAGTTTCGAATCTATTTTTCCAATATAAAAATCCATCACTTTCGAATAGTGGTGGTCTTTGCATAGATTGCCCTTCTAAATATTTTTCAGATTCCATAGATCGTTAAAAGTTTTAAAATACAATATATTTTAAAAATCTTGTTTGACCTGGCTCCTGATACCAATTGTGGAAAACTAGAACGGGGGTTGAATAGTTTTACGTCTTTTTAATTTTATAAAACCTTTGTTTCAAAAATGTTGATTCGAGTTTATGTGAAATCTACTCTTTTACAATATAAACAAGTATATATAAACTAAATAGCAAAGTAAGTAAAGTAGTAAATGAGAGATGGAAAGATCGAACCGCGAGACAAGAGATTTATAGTGGTTCGGCTACAAGGACACCTTCCTTGCCCTACTCCACTCCCCGAGCACCCAACTCGAGAGTTTTCTTCACTATGTCAACAAGCCCCTTATGGTGGAGAAAACCTTACACACCAATTATCACACCACAACTTCGTCACACCTTATTCACAACTTCTACACAACTTCTTCACACCTAGTCACTACTTAATTACACCACTACTTCTTCACACCTAACTACTTAATTACACTACTTCTTCAACTTTCACACCTAAATTACTTCACAACTTTTCTACCTACACACCTTGCTAACCTAACTCCTTATGCTTGCTTCTATCTAATATTCATAACTTATACACAAAATAGATATATATGTGATGATGCTCAAACAACTTGGATGTGGAGGTCACAACAAGTTGTAATACTTCTTGTCTTGATAGATTGAAGTATTCTTCTCTTGCACTTGAAAGGTTGAAGCTTGGATCACTTGGAAACAAAAGCTTATGATTATATGATCAAAGGATTTTAGAGAATAGAAATGGAGATTTAGATCAGAAAGTTTAGAGTGCAAAAGGTAAGGAAGAAATGCAGGAATGAACCAGTATTTATAGGCAAAGCTGGGGGTCAGGAGCGTGGCCGGTCCCCTTAATTAAGGGGCCGATCCCCTTAATAATTAAAGGGGACGCCTAGTAAATTAAGGGGGCCACCCTTCAGATCCGTTGCACAGTTTTGTCTTTTTGTGGGGAAGGTTTTTCTGGACCGTTTTTGCCATATTTGGTTGAAAATTTGAATTCATATATTTATAATGATTTAAACATATTCTTTTATTTCCAAAAATGATTTTGTAAAAGATATAAAATGTTTTGTGACATTTTATAAAAAGTCTAGTGTTTAAGAAAAATGTTCCTTTGATCATAGAATGCAATAAACACATTGTTTATTCATACCTTAAGTGATTTCGATGTAAAGTGAATATGTATCGCTAAATATTTGTTTACGTCATATTTTAGTTCAATAGGTTTACGTTTTGTGATTATCAAAACATAGAGATATCGATGAATGTTAATAATGTTTTTAGGCATTATTTATATCAACACAAGCTTATTATCAATCCGATTTCACTGACCGTTTATTCACAAATGTCTGCTTCGAGTGTCTTTTCCAAATCAATGAACCCATCATTCTCCGTTTCATTCTAGACTTCTATAGCCAAGTCACGGTTCAAACCGATGAATTTGGTTCCATTCTCATCTTCTTCATGATTCAACATGAATTTATTATTCTTACTCTTGCACAATTCGGCCAAATCCTCCAAATTCCTTTTACCGGTCAATCCGTATTCACCAACGAATGGGATCTTGGTGCTCTTCAACGTTGTCGACCAACTTTTGGTCCTTATTTCTCTGAAATTCCTTCTCCCGGAGAAATTCGTCAAATACTCGGTTTCGCACGTGAAACTACCACCCGTAAAATCAAGTCCAAAAATGTCGAAATTTTTGAAAATCAAATTCTCCTCAAAGAATTAAGCCCCGACATGAAGCGTTGGGAAGAACTCATTCGTGAGAATACGTTCGGTACTGGAGGCCACTGTGACCATCTCCCGGCTAGCCTCACTCACATGTTATATTGTATTGTTGCCGAACAAGATTACAATTTGGCTTACATCTTTATCAAGCGTATCGAATGTGCAAGATCTACTCCTAAAGCTAATCTTCCATATGGAATGTTCCTCACTCATCTTTACCATCATGTCATAGAAAACTATCCCGATCTTGATGATAGTATCTATCAATCCATCTATCCGACCTTGCGTCCTCTCGTTCTTAAACAAGCCCGCAAAACTCGTAGTGATAAGGGTAAATCTCGTCGTTATAGCTTCCATGGTTCATCATCTCGTCTAAAGGACGACGACAAGAAGGAAAACATTTATCGTGCTTGTACCCCGTCTCCTTCTACGTTTGTTGATAATTTAGAGGACTTAGACTACTCCGATCACAAAACACCATCTCCTTCCTCACGAAACGACGAGGTACTCTATGCGCGACAAACCCAATTGCTCAACCAAACATAAAGGATGCATCAGGAGGTGCGAGGAGGCTTCAAGTCTTTTGCCAAGGCGCTTGGAAAGGTGTTCGGGAAGAAAAAGTAGTGATGACGATGGAGGGATTAGCTTGATTATGCTTGTTTGAGCAATTAGTATTATGTTTTATTTGGTTATGAATATTTGTTGCTTATGTGCTATATATCCGATTTGTACTCGGAAATGTTTATGACTTGCTATGGATTATGGTAATTTAGGATGTTAACTTTGTTAGTATAATATTAATACATGCTACTACATGTATGCATGAATTTTTCTTTGGACTAAATATTTGATTGCATGCTTAATATATGTTTATATATATGCTTTACTTGCTTTTCTAATAGACCAAAACCAATATGAAATGTTCAAATAGAACTTGTTGCAAACACAAAACAAAAATAAACCTTTTACAGAAATTTTTTGAAATTTGGTCGCCTGGCATATCACCAAATGGGCGGCCCCCTTAAATTTAAAGGGGCCAGTCACATTTAAGGGGACCGGCCACCTGAACAGTTTTTTACACTGTTTTCTTTTGCATCTTGTGACTTCTTTTTGCTAGTCCCAGCTACCATTTCCCTTAAAAACAAAATTGAATTTGGAATCTAACCATGTATTTTCAAATTAATTCCATATCTAAACATGTTTTCATCCTATAAAATCCCCATACATGTTTAATTCACATTACATCATTCTTAACCCTCATTAAACTCAACCATTTCACCATGTCATCACCAAAAACCTCCATCTCCAACAAAGCCAAGAAACAAAAACTTGTCATTATACCACCAAAACAACTCTTCATTGACCTTACTAATGAAGATAACACCACTCCATCACCACCACCTCAATGCTCATCTCCTAGTGCTCCTAATGCACCTTCCAAAACACCATCAACTCATGGAACCTCTAC
>LBNU01025027.1:64965-87465 GCA_014162995.1 Artemisia annua | reverse complement strand
CAAAAAAATCGCATGTGATATTACTTATCACATGTGATATTACACTAATATTACATGTAATATTACATACCAAATGTGATATTACATATCACATGTGATATTACAATAATATCACATGTGATATTACGTATTATCACATGTGATATTATATATCACATGTGATTTTTTCAGTAAACGAAAAAAAAAAAAAAAAAACGTGAAAAAAACAAAAAAAAAAATTTGTCGAAAGTATATCAAAGTGCCCGTTAATAGAAAGATAATTAAATGCTCGTTGTGATGGTGTAATTATTTTCGCTTAACGATTAACGGTTTTAAGAGATATTTAAATTATAAAAAATAAGTGAAATATTAAAATTCTTTTAATCTCAACCATTAATTTCTTTTTATATGAATAATGTGGATAAGTCCTTTAATATGTAAAAGAAAATTAGATATGTAAAATAACTCTCCTCGTAAACCTTAGCCCTGAAACTATGGTGTTGTCATAGATCCATTTGCTTTCATTGCTTCAATAAAGACAGGTCCAAAAGACCACAACACCTATCTGCCTATCAAGAACTTAAGAAATGCTTCGTGTGCCTATGCTCATCTTACGTGTCTATCTAGTAATCTCCGCCACCATTTACCTAACAGATGTCGCGGCCAACAAGAGTATTTTTATCTTAGCTGGCCAAAGCAACATGTCAGGTCGAGGCGGGGTTGTTAACCTTACGTGGGATCAATTTATCCCACGTGAATCTTCATCCAACCCCGCCATCCTCCGTCTGGCTGCCAACCTCACATGGGAACTAGCCATTGAGCCAATTCATCGAGACATTGATGTCTCAAAAGTATGCGGCGTGGGCCCTGGTATGGCGTTTGCAAATTCTTTGTTGAAGCAAGTTCCAGTGATTGGGGTGGTGGGTCTAGTGCCTTGTGCGATTGGAGGGACTAATATTAATGAATGGGTTCGAGGTGGTGTTCTTTATAATCAGATGATGGGACGGATTCGAGTGGCTGTTAAAGATGGTGGGATAATTCGCGGGTTGTTGTGGTATCAAGGGGAAAGTGATACGCTTACTGTTGAAGATGCTAGGGCTTACAATCGCAGATTGCATAATTTTTTCGTTGATGTGCGTGCTGATCTACATATACCTCATCTCCCTATAGTTCAGGTAAATTAAATCATTATTGGATAGTTCTTTGGTTCAAGCAGAAGGATCATATAAATCTATTGGCAACAGACTACAAGGTACATGATAAATTTAAAAACTGATCAACCTATGTATTAACTGTGAAAACAAAATGATTAAAACCGATCGGTCAACAATAAAAATATAGAAACTGGTTATCAAATAGTAGTAAGTAGTAACAACATATATATGTTTGAATGTACCAAGGGTAAATAAGTGGATGATCTGGGCATATAGTAAAGTTAGAAATTTAAATCATTTGATGCGTCATAAAATTTCATATTCTAGTTGGCCTAGCCCTCTCGGTTCATTTGACTAAGAAGATCGAGTAATGTTTAGGGAGATGATTGATTTTAATTCTCTATTAAAGACAGATAATGAAAGTAATAATTTCACTTCCTATTTATATATTTATCATCCTACCTGTTTGTATTAAATTCTTATGTGCCTATTTCGTCAGGCCCTACAAGCAAAGTATCTAACATATTTTGCGAGTTGGATTTTGGTTATATGTTCCAACTTTTTTAACAAGAATGTATGATGTGAAAATAGGCTAACCAGAGGGATGTATTTGGAGTTTACTCTTAAAGAAATCTATTTGGATTTGGTATGTCAACTTATCGATAAACATCCCTAATTGCAGGTGGCTCTGGCGTCTATTTCGGGACCATACACAGACATGGTGAGAGAGGCTCAGCTTGGAATGAAGCTAGTGAACTTAAAGACCGTTGACGCAATGGGTTTGAGCGTGCAAGAGCCAGAAAGGTTGCACTTGACCACGCCGGCTCAAGTGTCTCTTGGGAATATGTTAACCAATGCATTCCTTAGCATAAATAATGAGATGGAAAAAAACACATCTCAGTTCATTGGAGGTGATCACATTCATTAAAACATGATCAATCATGTTGTAACCAAACAAAATATTATAATGTCATATATATTTGTTTAAAACACTGTCCATCATATTTCACAAAATATGTAATCTTCCCATTTACTATTCACAAAGGAGTAACTTATGTTGGACTAAAAGAATAACGATCGATACTCGATATAACCTCAATACCTTTTTGTCTTTTACCTAATCCTAGTATATAATTTGATTAATAACACTAATGTACCATTATTATCAAATTCACAAAAACAATAGTGGATCTGAAGAAACATCTATTTTTGTTCTTTCCGAAAACACCATGAAATAGGACTTCAAGTTACGAATATTAATCCTCATTTTTTATCAAAAAAATAAATAAATAAACTTTCACTTTTTTTTAAAAAAAATTAAATATCTCGCAAACCGTAAATCGTTACGCGAAAAAAATACCATCGTGACGAGAATTAAATTATCTTTCTATAGACATGCATTGTTATATACTTTCGACGAATTTTTTTTTCTACGAATTATTTTTTTCAAACTTTTTCGCCCAGAAAAATCATATATGATTTGTAAAAATCATATGTGATTCGTTAAAATCAAATCATATGTGATTTTTAAGAATCATATATGATTTTTACAAATCATATATGATTCGTAAGAATCATATGTGATTTGTAAAAATCAAATCATATGTGATTTTTACGAATCATATACGATTTTTTTGGGCGGAAATTTAAAAAAAAAANAATTTCACTTCCTATTTATATATTTATCATCCTACCTGTTTGTATTAAATTCTTATGTGCCTATTTCGTCAGGCCCTACAAGCAAAGTATCTAACATATTTTGCGAGTTGGATTTTGGTTATATGTTCCAACTTTTTTAACAAGAATGTATGATGTGAAAATAGGCTAACCAGAGGGATGTATTTGGAGTTTACTCTTAAAGAAATCTATTTGGATTTGGTATGTCAACTTATCGATAAACATCCCTAATTGCAGGTGGCTCTGGCGTCTATTTCGGGACCATACACAGACATGGTGAGAGAGGCTCAGCTTGGAATGAAGCTAGTGAACTTAAAGACCGTTGACGCAATGGGTTTGAGCGTGCAAGAGCCAGAAAGGTTGCACTTGACCACGCCGGCTCAAGTGTCTCTTGGGAATATGTTAACCAATGCATTCCTTAGCATAAATAATGAGATGGAAAAAAACACATCTCAGTTCATTGGAGGTGATCACATTCATTAAAACATGATCAATCATGTTGTAACCAAACAAAATATTATAATGTCATATATATTTGTTTAAAACACTGTCCATCATATTTCACAAAATATGTAATCTTCCCATTTACTATTCACAAAGGAGTAACTTATGTTGGACTAAAAGAATAACGATCGATACTCGATATAACCTCAATACCTTTTTGTCTTTTACCTAATCCTAGTATATAATTTGATTAATAACACTAATGTACCATTATTATCAAATTCACAAAAACAATAGTGGATCTGAAGAAACATCTATTTTTGTTCTTTCCGAAAACACCATGAAATAGGACTTCAAGTTACGAATATTAATCCTCATTTTTTATCAAAAAAATAAATAAATAAACTTTCACTTTTTTTTAAAAAAAATTAAATATCTCGCAAACCGTAAATCGTTACGCGAAAAAAATACCATCGTGACGAGAATTAAATTATCTTTCTATAGACATGCATTGTTATATACTTTCGACGAATTTTTTTTTCTACGAATTATTTTTTTCAAACTTTTTCGCCCAGAAAAATCATATATGATTTGTAAAAATCATATGTGATTCGTTAAAATCAAATCATATGTGATTTTTAAGAATCATATATGATTTTTACAAATCATATATGATTCGTAAGAATCATATGTGATTTGTAAAAATCAAATCATATGTGATTTTTACGAATCATATACGATTTTTTTGGGCGGAAATTTTAAAAAAAAAAATCGTCGAAAGTATATAACAATGCATATCTATAGAAAAATGATTTAATTCTCGTCGCGATGGTATTTTTTTTTTAGTAGCTTGAAGATTTACCGTTTGCAATATATGTTGTTTAAAAAAAATGTAGAAAATAAAAATTGGTGGCTATGATTGGTTCATTGTTTCTATGCAAATATGAGTTATATATTGATCTCATCTCTAATTAACTTTTATTCATGTAGATTGATCAAAGCATATATATACTATCAATATATGTATCTTCTCATATTCATAAAATCTTTGATCGTTTTTACAAATTAATATACAAGCAACTACGACATATTCTATATTTTACATAGTAAATGATAGACAAAAGTTGGGGAATAATCTTTGCTTTGAAGTTGGGATAATCACATTCTATATTTCAATCTTTTACTCTTCAGATTTCTTGCTTTAAGGAAAATAAAAAGACCAAAAAAACATGCTTCTCGTGTATCTCTCCTACACTTTTTTAATAATCACGACAGTTGGAACGGTAGCTAATGCCGCTCCCAGCAAGAGCATATTCCTCTTAGCCGGACAAAGCAACATGTCCGGGAGAGGCGGTGTCATAAACAACACATGGGACAACTACATTCCACCCGAATGTACCCCTAACCTCTCCATCCTACGTCTCAGTGCTGACCTCAATTGGCAACTAGCCACTGAGCCTCTACACCGAGACATAGACACCACAAGAGCATGTGGTATTGGGCCTGGGATGGTGTTTGCGAGTTCCTTGTTGCAAAAGGATTCGAGTATTGGGGTGGTGGGATTGGTCCCTTGCGCGGTTGGTGGAACTAATATTAGTGAATGGGCCCAAGGTGGGGAGCTTTATAAACAGCTCATAAAGCGGGCTGAGGCTGCCTTGGAGGGTGGAGGTATTATTCGTGGGTTGTTGTGGTATCAAGGGGAGAGTGATACGGTTAATAGAGAAGATGCTGAGGCGTATAAGATGAGGCTGCAAAACTTTTTCCTTCATGTGCGTGCTGATCTTCTTTTGCCAGTGCTCCCAGTTATTCAGGTATACAGTTTTTATATGGATTCAGCATTCTAAATGTCTAACAAATGATGTGAAACTGTAAAACATAAAAGAAAGTATATGATATCATATGACTAAGAATATGGACTACTGTCCCCTTTTTCTTAGCCTGTCAAAAGATCAAATTTTCTGAGCCTGTTTAGGTCAAACCTGTTTTTGAATATATATACATGATCGAAGTCGAGTTGTAACACGTTTTAACTGGTCATCAAACTATAATCGGGCTGGCTTTTATCAAGACCGGTAATTAACCAAACCGTTGTTCCCTAGTTTGTGATAATCGGCTTTCAGTTCTTTGTTCATCTTTAATATGTTTATAAATTTCAAAAGTAGGAAAAAAAAATAATAAAAAATAAATAAATAAATAAATACAAAAAAGAAAAACCTGTAATTGAATATATATACATGATCGAAGTCGAGTTGTAACACGTTTTAACTGGTCATCAAACTATAATCGGGCTGGCTTTTATCAAGACCGGTAATTAACCAAACCGTTGTTCCCTAGTTTGTGATAATCGGCTTTCAGTTCTTTGTTCATCTTTAATATGTTTATAAATTTCAAAAGTAGGAAAAAAAAGTAATAAAAAATAAATAAATAAATAAAGACAAAAAAAAAAAAAAAAAAAAAAAAAAAAAAAAAAAAAAAAAAAAAAAAAAACAAAAAACAAAAAAAACACAAAAAACAAAAACCGTTACATGTCTTGTTGTCATTTTGATCCAAGCTCGTTCAGCATGGTACGGAACAAACCTGTTATATTTGATATATTGAGATGATCGATACTTACAAACAAATTGACATTGGGTTGCAGGTGGCACTCGCATCCGGAGAAGGACCATACGTAGAGATGGTGAGAGAAGCGCAACTAGGAATGGACTTGATTAACTTGCGAACAGTGGATGCAAATGGTCTGAGCCTTGAACCCGACGGGTTGCACTTAACGACACCATCACAAGTATCTCTTGGGAAGATGTTAGCTAATGCCTTCCTTCAGAGTCGACCTTCGTCTCTCACAAGTAATTCTTCAAGTAAATCCCAAAACGTTGTGACAAATTTGTTGGGCATGTTATTCTTTGTACAAATTTTTTATTATAGTTACTTGTAATTAAGAGATTCGTGATTCATTCTTGAAAACAGTGTATTTATTTGTAATGTGTATATAACGAAAAAGTTGAGAAAACGACTCTTTTGACATTGTATTATTCCTAGCTTATAAGATCACAAAAGGTGTGAATTGGCGGGTGTTCTTTGACCCTGGGCGTCTTTTGTCACCAGCCATTGTTCACCTCACAAGGAATAGCTTCGGCAACTCTCCTGACCCAGTGGGGCACCAACTGGAGTAAGCAAGAGCCGAGACTCAAACTCATGACTTTTTATCTACAAAATCTCTCTAGTGGGCCATATTTAGTATTCCTAGCTAAGATAATTATTCACAATAACATCAGTGAAGTATTTTCACAAAGATTATAGTGGAATTATGATTGCTGTGAACATATTTAAACCAGTAGCATTTTTCTTGTTGAGTGGTAATATCAAATGCATTTCGCTTATTATATTATTATTATTATTTATTTTTTTTAAAAGTTAACAATGATTTTCTGGTCAGCAGTGATTATATGCTACGTATTCAATCATAAAGAAAATGCTCCATCAACCACCTTACTCTAAACGTGTCATGACGAGCATGGACGGAACTATGATGACGAGACCGAAAAATGTACCATAGACTTAGGATCAAATGAGAAGAAGACTTAGGATCAAATGAGAAGAACTCTTAAAATGAGAAGGATGAGAAATAATTATAACCACATATTAGAGATGCATCGACTTGAATTAGATGCATCCCTAATATTTTATATGCAACATAATATATTTTCTAGCTAAAAATTAGATGCATATACATATATTAGATGCATTTTAGCAAGTTAGAAAAATCATATGTATTTTTCGTCCTCTGCGGGTTAAATTTGTTGCAAGTACTACTTTGCATCGTTTTCACTTCAAAAGTACTTTTGAAACTAATTGGGATGCATCTAAATGAATAGAGATGCATCTAATTCAAATCGACGCATCTCAAATATGTTATTATAGTTATTTCTCATCCTTCTCATTATAAGTTTTTTTCTCATTGGATACTTACCCATGTACCATATACATAATACATCCACAAGTGTAATAAAACGATATCTACCCAAACATCAACTTCGACGTACCAAACTCGAAAAGTAAAACCACTATTGAAGAAAGATGAATACATCAGAGGTATGTTACGTATGTAAATACAACATATTTATGATCTTTATAAACTTCAAGGTACATATATAGTTGCTCTTTATCTAACACCATGCTTATTTTATAATGACTTAAAACTTTTAGTTTAATTAACAAAGATTTAATTTAGATAATGTTGGACTAGGGTTACGAACGAATAAACGAGGAAGGAGCTGTGGAAATCAAAGTGGATTATAGGCCGCCACCAGGGCACGACAAGGAAGATAAGCTCCAGAAAGAGATGGTTTAGGTAAAGGTTACTCATGTGATCAGTTCCCGACAGTCGAGACATTGCATGTCGAAATTCGAACGAGACTTTGTCGAGTCGAGTTGACACGAGAACATTTCTAAACAAGAAAATACTAGTTAATTAAGGGGTGGTGTGATGCATGTTTGTGATTATCAAAAATGAATAATGTGAACACAATGATAGCCTGTAATGAAAATGGTAATTGTGATTTAATGTGCTCCTTTGTTCGAGTTGAACTGTGTCTACAAATTCTATGTTTGAGCTATTAATTAAGGCGTTAAGCTTATTTTAGTTTTTATCTTTTTAGCCAAAGTATATAGTTGTGTATTTGCAGTTTGATACGATCTGATAATTTAAGTGTGTGTGGTGATGGGCCGTTACTTGTAAAGTAGTGGGCTAAAACGTGGATGAAAAGGAGAAAAACCGATTTGATAAAGAAAGTAAATACCCTCTCCATTTCAAATTAATAGTACAATTTTTTATGTTTCCATTTAATTGTTCATTGTTAAAAACTAGCAAAATATTTGTACGTTGCATTAGGGGGTACTCTGTTATTAAAATCAGTGTTGCAAAACAAGGCCTACAAGGCCGATTAATCGCCGATTAGGTGCTACAAGGCCATCGACCATTCCGATTTGTGTAAATCGGTCAAACAACTCGGTCAACCATGGTCAACGACGGTTAATGACGATCAATGGTGGTCAAGCTTGCCCGAAACCTTCAAACCTTGCTGAAAATACCCAAAACTCGCCGTGAAATTGTTTAATAAGTTATGGTTGTTGTTTATATCTATTTCAAGATGTTTTTTTTTTTTTTTTTTAAGAAAAATCTTGCTAGTAATATCTAAAATTTGCTGGAAATACCTAAAACTTGTCCGAAATACAGAAACTTGTTGAAAATGCCAATCTGATTAATCACCGATTAATCCCGCCTAGACCGATTACAAGCTACAGGGGGTCGACCGCCCGACTACCGATTCACGATTTTTGCAACCTTGATTAAAATTCAGACATCAATAAAATACAATGATGAGCTGATTCTTAAGAAAAATAAGAAGAAAATGATCCTAATCCGGCCTAATTAATTCGTGTTTACCGGTTTCAACACTCCTCTCAGGTTCGTTTTTAGACGGCTTTTAGTCCGGTCCGGTTTTAAAACCATATTTACCATAAACTTGTTTTTCATATAAATTGTATTAAGCTTTGTGTGTTTTATTAGTTTGTAGAATATGTATAATAACATGTATTTTTTATTATGGTGGTGTTTTAAAAATAACATTTATTAAGCATTTATTGGAGGGCTGTTACAAGTCAACAAATTTAAGACACTTAATTTTTTAGATGTAACGTCATTTTACACTATTTGTAAGTGTGTTGCTTAAAATTTAAACCTTACATTTTGGGAAGGTCTCAAATACATTATAAAGTATTATAGATTATAAATTATAGATAGATAAAGAAATTTGATTGATCTTAACATATTACCATCAAGAGTTAGGACCTGGTTTTGGTGATTGGCAATGGAGGCTTGCTACTAGGGGTGGAAACGAGCCGAGCCGCTCGTGAAAAGCTCGGGATCGGATCGGTAAAAAGCTCGAACGAGCCGAGCCTAAACGAGCTTAAGCCCGAGCTTGAGCCTAAGTTTGGGCTCATTTAATAATCGAGCTCGAGCACGAGCTCTATACAAAAAGCTTGAGTAGGCTCGCGAGCCTAAACGAGCCCTAGAAATATATACGTATATATATTGTCTATACGTATAAATGAGCTTAAAAGTAGTAAACGAGCTCGAACCTTATGTAATTAACGAGCCGAGCTCTATTTAAACTTTTTTTTTTAACACATCATATAAATTAGTCGAGCTCGAGCCGAGCTCGAGCTTGTAAAAATTTTCATGAGCCGAGCTCGAGCTCAAATTATAAGGCTCGAAACGAGCTCGAGCCCGAGCTCGAGCTTTATATATATAAACGAGCCGAGCTCGAGCTCGGCTCTGGCGAGCTCGGGCTCGGCTCAGCTCGTTTCCACCCCTACTTGCTACCTTACCCTTTGCATTCGGGGGGCTTGGTGTTTACTCTGCACACGATGTCTTGACTATGCATTTCTTGCGTCTAGACTTTAATCTGCTAGCTTGCAGACTATGTTGCCTCGACATTCTGGTATTGTTACTTCTGGGACTTCTTTTGATGATGCCTTATGTTCTTTTAATGTGAAAATGGAGATTGACCTTTTGAGTAATCCATGTGAGATCGCTGCCCCCAAACTCATAAAGAAACTGGCAGATATATATTTCATACGTGTTACCCAAACAGCCGAATCTACATTTTCTTTATCTACTCGATAGATAGCACTATGGAATCGCAAATGGAGGTTTACACTTCGGACTGGCTAAGGGTGGTTTCGATATCGGGGTTGGGACAGACTATGAATGCTAGGACCTACCGAGGCGTGTTATGTTATCGACTAGGTGTTCCACTTTTCCCTGTTCAGATGTCGTGCTCAGCTTATTCTAGGGTCTTTACTGGGGATATTTATGGGGACCATGCTGTATCTTGCACTGGTATTATTGGTATTAAACATCGGCATAACATGGTACGTGATGTTCTTGTTGACATATGTTCTCGGTCGGGGATTTCGGCTCGTAAAGAGGTTGATATTGGGCTTTGTGGGGAAAGGGACAACCCTTTACGTCCAGCTGATATGTTGCTCTACTCGTGGGACAGAGGGCTTGATGTATGTGTTGATTTGACTGGGTCATCGCCCTTGACGCAATATGGCATGGTCGACTTTGTGCCGGGTCGTGCGGTGATTGAGGCTGCACAATGTAAACGCGTCAATTATGAGGCTAAATGTGCGATTATTGGATATGGTTTCCTCCCCTTCTCTTTCTCTTCTTTTGGGGAACTTGAGAAGGATGCAGTGACTTTACTGAAGCGAATTTGAAAGTTCTCGAGGACCCAAAACATTGGAGCACATGTTGTTGCTCATATTTTTAGTAGGATTAGCTTTTCTATAGCTAGAGGAGTGGGAGCCCAGTTAGTATCTCGGCTTCCCACTAACTTTTTGTAAATACCAAGGTTGCAAAAATCGTGAATCGGTAGCTGGGCGGTCGACCCCCTTGTAGCTTGTAATCAGCCTAGGCGGGATTAATCGGTTTGACATTTTCGACAAGTTTTCTGTATTTCCGACAAGTTTTAGGTATTTCTGGAAAATTTTAGGTATTACTGGCAAGATTTTTCTTAAAAAGACATCTTGAAATAGATATAAACAACAAGTATAACTTATTAAACCATTTTAAGGTGAGTTTTGGGAATTTCTAGCAAGGTTTGAAGGTTTCGGACAAGCTTGACCACTGTTGACCGTCATTGACCACGGTTGGCCGAGTTGTTTGACCGATTTACACAAATCGGCAAGGTTAGTGACCTTGTAGCACCTAATCGGCGATTAATCGGCCTTGTAGGCCTTGTTTTGCAACACTGGTAAATACTATGATTTTCTAATAAAGTGATGTTCATTAAAAAATAATAATAATAAAAAGAAAAGAAAAATGTGAAAAACACACACACACATTAGATGTACCTATAAAATTAGATGCATCTTCCTAAAAATTTTTCTTCTGATTTAAAATGTGTGGGTAAAAATCATTCTTATTTTTCTCATTTTAGTTTTTTCTTCTCACCTGATCCCTCATTTTCCCCTTTGTTAATTAGTATTACAAACTTTAAAAAAGACATTAATTAATTAGTTACGGTTAAAACTATCACCCTGTAAAAAAGTAAGAGGTAGAAAGCGGAATTAATTATATTTTCTTAAAATGTTTTTTTTTTTTTTTTTTTTTTTTTTTTTTTATTTTGGACAATTTTTTTGAGACGGAAAGAATAAATCCTTTGAAAGCCAAATACTTTATTTCGCGAGACGTAATCATGTTCAATTCAATTTAAACATTTCTGAAATCCCGAGATTTAAAGCTAAGTGTAATGGTGATCATCAAGAGATCGAAGACACCATCACCACATCAGCTTTCTATCTCTAGGACAACTTCATGACCAACTTAAGGGTTGTTTCTTAAAATAAATGGTTTGAAACATGTCTTTAAGCCTCTTAATTAAGAGAGTGAAGTTTTGTTTTGGGCTTTTCAAAAATAAGAGAAAACAAAGGTTCATGCACAAAATTTGTATGCTGTCATTTATAATCAGACCATTACAAATGAGAAGTTCCTTGTATCTTTGAGTCCTAATTGTGTAATTGTACCTACATTAGCACCATAGTGTTCTCTACTTTGGTCTTGGGAGGAAACTAGAAGGCTATGCACTGCTGTGTAGGAGGTCTATCACAATATGGATGTACCATAAAGTAGGGCTTCCATTTGTGAAGGGTAAATGGTCTTGGAGGGGAGTGTAAGAAGTATGGAATTGAGAGTGGTGAAAGATAACACTTCATGGTCCGTACTTTACACTCCCACATGAGGTTTTGGTTGGTCCTCACTGGAGGAGAGTGTTCCCAGTTATATGAAGCTATTTTTGAGATGAAAATGTAGTATAACTAGCAGAGCCCTTCAGTGGAGGGGTTATGGGTGCCTAGTGAAGCCATTAACCCATCTTGTTATGGTTACTGTGGGTGTTGGAAGATTGATTATGGAAAAAGGGTAAGATGGAAATGTAGCTAGATGGTTCAGGTGAAATAACAAGGTGAATTGGTGTTGTATGCAGTGGTGTTGTGGAATGCTCTGGTATGAATACTTTGATTAATTGAGTATTGTATTGTCAGATATAGTATCTAGACTTAACTGATGTCTGATGAATTTTGGTAGTAGTATGTCTTGTTTGTATAAGATTTGGGGGATGTCCATCTTCTATGCTTATGATGTAAATATGTTGAGAAGGTTAATATAATTTCATCTTTTGCGAACGCACAAACAAAAAAAAAAAAAAAAAAAAAAAAAATGTGCATGCACACTAATAATAATAAATCCTATCATGTAATAAGAATACCGATGACATTACCAAAAGTATACTTCACAAAAACAATTAAATAAACATACTCTACCCACAAACAATTCGGTCGTATATACGATCACTTCGTCCTTTTTGTCCATCTCCAACGCGCTTCATCAATGAGGTACTTTTTTTATGGGTGTGTAATGGTGGCCGATGCGTCAGCCTAGGTGATCTACCTACTTGTCGACATCCATTACAAATAGTCTAATAAAACAAGTGTATGATGAGTATTAAAAGGACAAGTGTATGGTGAGTATTAAAAGCATGCTTCTTTGCCTAACCTTTCTATTTTCATGAGATAAAGATCAAAATATATAGTTTAAACAACCAACCACCATCCGCCACGTTAGCATCAACGTGTCACAACAAATAATTCATCGAGCTATATATATATCAACCAATGCACGTAAACCCAAATCATTTAGCTACTAAATAAACTGCTCCAAAATTCGAAAGATGGATCCATCGAAGGTATGCATGCAATATGATAGATTATTTAGCTTTTTTTTTTTTTTTAGCCCACGTGACCTTACTTATTTGTTTCTTACGTATGAGATTAGGTTACTGAACAAGTTAACAAGGATGGCCAAAAGGAAGTCAAGGTCGAAACTGTCGATTATAGGTCGCCAGCAGGATCCAAAGACGAAGATAAGCCGGTGAAGGAGAAGGTTGAAGTTACTCATGTGATCGATCCTAAGGGAGAAGAGCCAGCTTCTAATAAGCAAGAGAATTAATGAGTTTTGGAGTTCATTATGAAATTGATTGTTTGATATAAAACGATCTGAATAAATTCTTTACTTGTTACTGTAATTGTATTGTGGGGGTACTATTTTGTATTTAATTAGTAACTTTTTCTAAATTACATTACAGTAAAATCAATGTAAATTAATTATGTTGAAACCGGAATAATTTATTAATTTAGTAGTTTATTTTTATATCGATAAGTTAATAATTTATTAATTTAAAGAGGTTTTACGCGTGACATTTAATAGTTACAATGTATACTAATTAAAGATGAAAAATAAATTAGAAAAACAAGTTTCAATTAACATTTTATGAATTCAAGGCATTGAAGAAATTAATAAATGTATACCAATGAATGTTACGAGATTTGAGGGATTAAACAATTTGTGGAATATTTTAGTAATTATTAATTTGTAGTTTCACTGGTACCAATATATAAACACTGGGGTTTCAAAAAAATTATTATCTTGTTATTTTATTGATTGGCATCGAAATTTGTACTGGTCCCAAGTTGGGACTGGACAAATTATTAATTTTATCGAGGTTATTAATCTATCGAGTATTAATTTATAAAGGTTTTACTGTATATTTATTTTTACTNCAAGATTATTGTTCATCTAATTATTGTGGCCTAACAAATTTAACTAGAACGTTTAAACTTTTTGATTACTTTTTTCAAAGTTAAATTAACATTTTGACGCACATATGTCCATATTCGTGAATTTTATTTAGAGATTAAAATTATATATACCTATATCATATACGCTCAAACCTAAAACTATAACTTTACACGAGTAATATTATATAAATCTCAATTGAGTTTGGGACGTACCCTCTCGAACTAGAAATTTTTTGTCTTTTCAAAGATAGATGGATCCACACTTGATGCAGTTGAAATTAGAGTTTAGTGCCTCGCGATCGTGCTCTTGACGAACTCTCGGCCCTTATCTCTCTCATTAGGGACAGGTCTTTTGACTCAAACGCTCCTGAGGCCGTTGGCAATGGGGTCTTCATAATTTTGGAAAATTTTCAATTCGGGTCTTTTGGCATTGATCCAAAATAACCTAAATGATCCGCTGTCTCGTGGTATCAAATTCCGGTGGAATAATTGGGTCCCCAAAAGGTGAATGTTTTTGCGTGGAGGGCTTCTCTTGACCGATTACCTACTCCTATTAACCTTGCTTCTCGTGGTGTTCCAGTTAGGTCTTCTGACTGTTGTTTTTGTAATTCGTAGACATAAACTGTTGATCATTGTTTTGTCAATTGCCCCTTTGTCAATCGAGTGCGGGCTAAGGTTGGTGGCTGGTAGGGGATATGTCTCTCGTCTTTTACCTTTCATTGAAGGGTCAAGATCTCCTACGAGTAGTTCTTTGGTGGCAAAAGCTTTTCTTTGTGTGTTATAGGTCATTATATAGTCGATTTGGAAGGGGAGAAATTGTGTGCTTCATGCACTATCAACATCCAAGGCATCGATAATTGCTATGGATATGTTCCCATGTTCAAAGAATGACGTTATTGTGGATATCCAATAGGTGTTCACTGTTCAGATCTGGGTGTTGACTGCTCTTGGATCTCGTCCCCGTGCAACTGTTTTGATTTATCGATGGCCATCAGGCCATGTAGTCTTTTTTTCTTATGTGTAGCTTTCTTTCTGTTTTTCTTTTGGCTGTTTCTTGCTCCTTCTTGGAGCTCATGTTGTATTCTATTTTTTTCCCACCTTTCATTGGGTGGTGCTATAATAATTATTGCTTCCAAAAAAAAAAGGCACAAACATAATCATAAATATACTGACTTGTTAGAGCACAATCATAAATATTACTAGTAGAAATAAGTAAAGAAACACAAAATTATCTTTTCTAATCATGGATCTTCAATCTATAGATGTGATCAATGTATCAAACCTTAAAATAATAAGAAAACATTTATAACTTCGTTCTTTAGCATTACAACGAGCAGTAGGCACCCGCCGCGTGTTTGCTAAATTTATGGAAGATGTGTCGCTGTCTCTTTAGGCATTATAAGTGTAGAAACTCCCTCCGAACAGTTGTGGACCCAATTTTTGTTTCCAAACAACACAAATAATATTTCTCAATACTCCGTAGAACTTTTGGTGCATTCCAGAAAGTAGCTGCACATACCTTGATTCATGAGAATGATGATTCGTTGTGTTTTGGTGTGTAAAACAACAAGTATTCAAAAATATCAACAAAGTGGAGTCAAAGTTATCGTGAGTGACAACTAGACGTAGAGAAATACAAGTAAACCTTTTAGGAAAAAGATTACCTCATAAACTCGTGCAATGTGATATTAGTGAGACCGGGAAGTGATTTCCCGAGTCGTACCCCAACGAGGTGTGAATGGAAAGCTACGTTAAAGATCGAGATTAAAGACTTGTATGTTTGGTTGCGAAAGATTGTTTGGTATTATGGTACGCTAAATTAACGAAATTGGAAAATTAACGAACGAAGATGAAAATAAATTAACCTAAAGGGAACGAAAGGCAATTGGCAAACTAGGGGAATCCTAAAACACTACGGGAAACAAAGTTAGGTATCGGGAATCCTAAATCACAATTTAAAACAAACACGTAACGTTTATTTAAAAATAAACGTCACGCGCAAGATAAAACGTGAAATTTAAACACGAAAGGTCCTACGAGTCTACAAACAATTTTCTTACGTACTAAAAGACAAAAGAAAATTTTGGAAAAAAGAAAATTAATTTTTTAATGAAAATCCTAATTATTATTAATTAAATACTAATTAAACTNGTTTGGTATTATGGTACGCTAAATTAACGAAATTGGAAAATTAATGAACGAAGATGAAAATAAATTAACCTAAAGGGAACGAAAGGCAATTGGCAAACTAGGGGAATCCTAAAACACTACGGGAAACAAAGTTAGGTATCGGGAATCCTAAATCACAATTTAAAACAAACACGTAACGTTTATTTAAAAATAAACGTCACGCGCAAGATAAAACGTGAAATTTAAACACGAAAGGTCCTACGAGTCTACAAACAATTTTCTTACGTACTAAAAGACAAAAGAAAATTTTGGAAAAAAGAAAATTAATTTTTTAATGAAAATCCTAATTATTATTAATTAAATACTAATTAAACTAAATTAAATAAAAATAAATATTAAAACTATTTAAATAAATCTGAAAATTTTCTGGAAATTAACTTACACTAAAACAGATTTAAGAAAAATAAAAAGCTTAAATGAAATACCCTCAATAAGCTGCTATAAGCTAAACAGCTTATATAAGCTTATTACACCACTACTACTATAAGAATAAAAGGGGGAGTAATATACACTGAGAAGACCCTAGGGCAGATGGTAGCAGAGTGTGGTGTTGTGTGTTTGTGCAGAAGGTCAGGGGTTCGACCCCCACCTTTTGCATTTTTTTGAAAACATTTTTTTTTTTTAATTTCTTTTGCAAAACAGTTGAACTCAAACACAAATTGATTATGGAAAACAGATTTTCACCAAAAATCTCAACTGGAACTCAAACAAACTTAGCAATTTACACAGATTCAAAATTTGTATCTTTATTTTGGTCAAAGCTTCACACCACTTCACAAATAAGCCAATAAGCTCACATAAGCTAGAACAAACAAAGCAACAACAAGAAATAACTACCACAACCAGTAATTACAACAATAATAACTACCACAGGACCAAATACAGAAGAAGAATCAAACAAGAACAACAAACATCCAACTGAGTTGAGTAGCAGCAGAAGTGGTTGCAAAGAGGCAACTTAAGGGGCAAAAATAAGCACTGACATAAGCACACTAGGAAAAACTAAAAGCATATTCTTAAAAACCACCTAGGGGGCTCTCCAAATCAACAAAGATCACACAAAATGGTCAAACATGGATCAAGTAATGGGACAAAGCAAACTGGGTCAATATGGTGAGACTGGGTGCAGGGCAGAACTAAACTCAAAGTGGTCACTTCCAACTTGATTTTCAATGTCCAAATCTTTTTCAAAATGAGATTTCCTTTTTGAATTGGGTTCACAGGCTGGCAAAGACTTCAAATTGACAAAAACTTTGCATTTTTATTAACTAATAAACCCTAGAGATTGATTTGACTTTTGCTCCTAAACTGAGTTTGTAAGATTTTGACTTTGCAAAAATCATGAGAGTTTTGACTTAGGTGAATTTAGACTGAATCTAATTGATTGATTGATGTTTATTTAGCCTAAATGACTCCAAATCAAGTAACCCTAGCTACTTTTGAAGTGATTGAATGAGTTTGGACACCAAATTCCACAACAGTTAAGCTGTTGTGGTAGAACCTTTTTAATTTTGACTTTTTAAATAAGAATGACCAAGTAAATGGTCAATTTGATTTTAACTAACCCTAAGTGACTTGTTTGAACAGAAATGGACCAAAAACAACAACACTAATAAGCTAATCTAGATTAAACCAAACACCCCTATAAAACAGTTTTGTCAATTTTTTTTAAAGCAACTAACCTATTCAACCTTTGAAACTTAGATTTAAGCTTACACTAATCAATAATTAACACAAATAAACAGATTCAAACATTAATAAACAGCATAAACTAATTATCACAAATTATGCTAGAAAAATATGGAAAGGGCTTACAAAAGGTCCAAAGCACAGAACAAGGATGAGACCCAGTAACCAATTCATATCCTAACATCCCCCATGGGATTCTAAACCAAACTCCATAATGATTTCTGCTGCAGCTTCTTCTTCTTCAAACTTTCTTCTCTTCTTTTTTATTATTATTTTTTTTTTGAATTTTCCTTTGTGATTTTCTTTTCTCTTTTCTTTTCTGGATTTTCTTTTTAAATAACTCTTAACAAAGTTCTAAGAACATTTTGAGATGAACTAAACAGCATTTAAGGATAACAACAAGTAAATTGGAAAATTGGATGAAAATTCGAATTTGAATAAACTTAAATGAAACTTTGATTAAACTTGAAAATTGCAATTACAGAAGTAAACTAAGCTTAAATTAGATAAGATACAAGAGAAATTAGATGCCCTAATGGCTTACATGAGCTAACTATTTATACTAGAGAGTGGTAGGTAGGAAAATGGGAGTCTTGTGCTTCTTCTCTGTGAATTAGGGTTCTGTGAGGTTCCCTTGAGCTCTGCGAACAAATCCTCACCCTCCAATTGAATTATAATTGATCTGAGCCCTTAAACCAATTTTGGCGCCAAAACTGCTTTTGGGGAATTAGGATTGCCAGGGTGTCCATGGGGTTAGGTAGAGATTGGGAGAGGTGTTAGTGGGTTGGGGGAGTGTGATGGTGGAGCTTTTGAGGGTGGTGGTGTGTTGCAGAGGTGATGTTGGGTGAAGGGTTTATATCCAGTGGGTAAGAGGATGAGGGAGGGAAGAAGACGTTGACTGTTTGACCTGAGTTATAAAAACGTGGGGGGCTTGGTGGGTTTATTATTGGTGTTGGGCTGGAAGTGGATTTTGGGCCAAGGGGGTTGGGGTGTGGGTTGGTTTGGGTTTATATAAATAACAACAAGAGTCCGTTTGGTTTGGTAATGAATTTAGCCCAAGGACCAATCATGTAAATTCTGATTTTCTGGGGACTGAATCTGCCACACCTCTAAACTTATCCAAAGGACCATTCTTGTCAAGTTTCACTTTTCCAAGGACATTTGATTGTTATTATCTTCAAAGTAATATATCCAAGGACCATTTGTGTAATTCTTGAAACTTGAGGGACTCAACATGTAAAATCTCCAAACTTGCAATCCAGGGACCAAATTTGACAACTTGACTTTTCAAGGACCAAATTTGCCTTTTCCTTCCACCATATTCATCAGGGGCCATTTCTGCCATTTCTGAAAGTTCAGGGACCAAACTTGCCAAATGTGAAACTTCAGGGACTAAACTTGTAATTTTTTGAAAGCTTTTCACCCAAAGATCATTTTGATTTTTTTTTGACTTTTAAGAATTTGGTTTGACTTTTACTTTAAAATAAATGCTCAGGGACTGATTTTGTCAAGTTTTGAAAGTTGGGGGACTGAAACTGCCAATTATGCAAACTTTGTACGTTTTTCATTTGTTTTTAATCATTTTGCATCTAAAACATATAAAACACGATCTTTGGGATATTTTCAGTATTTGGATGTATTTCCGAGTGTTTTCACGTGTTTTGGCAGTTACAATACGATAAAAATGATGAGTATTTACACACTCATCAATGACGTCATGGTGAAATAGTTTAGTTGGTCCCTTAGCATGGAAGGTTAAACTCTTAGAACTAAAATCAGTGATAAGCTCATTTTTTTAATAATATATATGCATTCATGTAGCCATGCATAGGTATGCAAAAGATAAAATTTGGTTGAAACTGCAAATTATAAATATAGTATAATTTTAGGACCATAGAGTATATACCAAACCATTGTATCATTTGCAAATTCCATTCATGTTATTGACTCTTTTGTTTTCATGTTTTTAAGTACCTTAGTCGGCGGCGCAATCAACTCTCGTTGGTGGCGATTAGCTCACCATCAGTTTCTGGTATAGTTGAAGCACATGCAGAGCCGTAAAAGTCAGGTTTAGGAGATTAGTCCAGATGGTTCCTCTTCTGTGCTTCCAAATAACTCCCTCCGAACAGTTGCAGATCAACGCAACGGGTCCATTTCATTGGCCCAACCCAGCAAAACATGCCCGTCTGAGCCCATTTTAACACTCGCTTCGGTCCCCATTTCAGCACTGTAACACATCCATCTCAGCCTCCAATTTCACACCTATTTCGACCCCAAAAGAAGCCTATTTTAGCCCCTACTTCAGGATCGAAACACACACGCTTCAGTCCCCAATTCCACACCCATTTCAGTCTCTAAACAGCCCATTGTAGCCCTGACTTCAGCCACCAAACACATCCATTTCTGTCGTATTTCATCACCCGAACCAACCAATTTCGGCCCTCGACCGCACCAACTTTAAAGTTCAGACCCTATTTCAACACCCAAACGAACCCATTTTGGACTCCATCCCAGGCCCTACAAACTATTTCAGCGGTCATTTGGCGGTCGAAGCATGTTATGAAGGGTTGTTCACAATACACGGAGTAACATAGTCTACAATATATGGAGTAAGACATTAAGTGGGTGTTCACAATTGCGTATGAAAATTGCTAACCTTAGTATTTATAACTGTAATAAGTTGCTCTTAATAAGCAACTTTCAGCTGCTCATTTAAAAGGAAACGATACACAGTTTTCATAAGCAATCTTGAACACAGTTAAGAATGAAAACCGCCACTTCTGTGAATATATCCAACAAAAATTCAATCTCAATCTTTTAAAAGAAAAAGAAATATACCAAAACCTCTTTACCTCTATCGAATCCCAGAAACCATGGTCCTATACTCCTATAAAACGAACCCACATGATTTTTCACCATCTCAGCTGAAGAAAAAAAAATGTAAATAGATTCAACACTTGAATGAACTTCAATCATCAAAAACCCAGATATATCAATAATCAAACACAAAGAAACTCTAAAGACTCTAGGATGTAAAGAAAACACAAACCCACAACCGTGCACTAAGGTTCTTCGAAATCCTCAGCGGTATCGTCTTTTTCCTTCTATCTTTGCTTCCAGCCCGTATTTATATAGGGAAAACCCAAAATCACGATTATTTCTTCGTGCACAATATATACCAAATCATACGTATAACCAATATTTGTTTACAACCTTAAACGATGTTACCTGAAGATCTAAGCGCCTGCTCCAAAGAGTCGGTCTACGGTATGTTACGTGAGAAACGAAAAGGTGGTCAAGTGAGTCTTTCCTCAGATTTTGAGAAACGCAAAGCGTAAGTAAATTCTATCCGCAAGTAAAAGTAAAAAATAAAATAAAATATATTATCACAATAGAAACGGGCCTTAGCAAAGTTTCCCTGGACTAAAAATAAGCCCACCAAAGTTTATTAGTTAAATATTCCATGTTATGAGCGGATCGCTGGAGCTGGTTGATGGAGTTTTTTTTACATGCTCCTTCAACTAGCTTTCCATTTGGTAGCTTATTTTTTTTACATGCTCCTTTAAGCTATGTCAGCCAAACGAGACTTATTTTTAATGGTAGCTTATTTTTCTAAAAAAAAATAAGCTCATGCTATGATAAGCTCTGATAAGTTCTCGCGCCAAACATGCTCTGTGTAAGGACATAGAAACGCTACTTTTGCAGCTATCTTAGTATATATATATATATATATATATATATATATATATATATATATATATATATATATATATATATATATATATATATATATATATATATATATATATTTATATATATATATATATATATATATATAGATATATATATATATAAATGTCTGAAAAACTGAAGAAATACAAATATGAGAGAAATAAGTTCACGCCTGAAATATGATTTTATTATTATCACACAAAAGCAAAAGATAAGTTACGAACAGTAGCAATAAATATGAAATTATGATTTTATTATTTTCACACAAAAAGCAAAAGATAAGTTACAAACAGTAGTAATAATCAGAAATTACAAATGGAAACGAAATTAGAGATTTCAGGATTGTAGAAAAACTTAAGTAGAACGTCTCCTTTTGAATTGGTCCGTAACATATGGAAACGGAGCCAATTAACAATTTTAAGAACTACTCAACTCTGTACAACACAACAATGATAATCAATTGCAAACTTGCATTGTGAACACTTGAGAATCAACTTGTTCTGCAATGTCATGTCACTCCTTGTGCATTTCCCATCACTCGCAAGTTCATTCAAGGGTATGGGTGAGCTTTTATGTTGTGAGTGCCTATGAACTTCATATTGATGTACTTGTTAATAAGTGTTAATTTGTAATGATCAACAAAAGGTTGTTTCCCAATGAAACATCATCGGTGCACAAGCAATATGCATAGTTGGTCACAATAAGTACAATGATAGAAGAAACAATTTGGATTTAAGTTTGACTCACAAATATTGCAAAAATAGCAGCAATATGGTTCTCAACTGTGAAGTATGTTATGTGATAGGGATGCTTATCGTACATGTGCCAAATTGTTCTAGGTGATAAGTGCGAAAATTCAATGTGTAAATTAAAATTGCAAGTCTTACATAAATATACATCTGCATTAATAAACCACCCACATGCCTTGCACCAA
>LBNU01025027.1:30678-51956 GCA_014162995.1 Artemisia annua | reverse complement strand
CACATAAAAATGTGACGTTATTAGCTATGTTTCATTATGTTCTTCTATATTGTATAACTTTCATACAGTATAAACACAATTCGATGTATAATCTGTATATAAACATGTTTAATTATTATTTTTTAAACAAGAACTTATACGGCAGTTTCAGATAAGGTGTTTGGTGGTAAAGTTGTTGTATTTGGTGGAGATTTTAGGCAAATACTCCCGGTTATTCCAAACGGTAGCAGGTGATATGTGTCGTTTTACACATATCTTTTATTCCATTTTCCGAGTCAAAACAACCAAAAACACTTAAAAACGGTCAACTAATGTCACAAATATCCTTGGAGTGTGTTTTTGTGTATCTCAGGTACAAATGGATTGAAAATAAGGCAAATGTGAGGGAAAACAGAGCTTGCATGGGAGTAGGAGCATAATGGAGCATTACCGGACCGACTTGACACGATTTTGAAGAAAAACAAAGATAATACAAAAAGTCAAGTTTGAAATCAACCCCGGGTCATGGCAATGGAGTGAGCATGGAAAAACAAACCCGAAACCAAAACCCATTTTTTACCATTTACCTTAAACCTAAATTACCCTAAACTAATTAACTACCTTAACGTAATCCTTTTACTAACCCAATACCACCACCAATCCACTAAACTTAAACTAACCTAAACCCAAATCCACTCCTTGGGCCCAAAACTATCACCAGCCCAAACTAACACCTCGCTTTTAACCCTTCCAAACCCATATTACGTTTATAATAAAAACGTTTCACATACAGGTCAAACATATCCTCTTCTCCCCTACTCCCTCCTTTACCCAGTATATAAACCCACCCCCACGCTTTTATCTGCAACACGCCATCTCCACCTTCCTCAAAAGCTCCCCATGCTTCACATGTTACCACTGCCACCTTGGCAATCCTCACCTCAAAATGGGCACCTAATTAGTTTAAAGGGCTGACATTGCACAAGACCCATCCAATGGTAGGGATTGATTCAAAGAAGCACAAAGTGGATTGATGCTCCAACTCACTCAGAAAACTAGCACACACAGAAGTGGGCAAAAGTGACAGAACTAAGATGAAGACCTCTCCTCAGTAGTATAAATAGAGAACAGTTGTAAGCCAATAGGGGCATTAGGACTTAGAATTAAGGAGGAGGCAGTAGAGTTAGATTTTAAGTAGGTTTTAGTTTTAAAAAAAATTCTAGTTCTTAGTTTTCAGAATTTTTGTACTATTTTTTTTTTCAAAAAATTCAATGAAAGTTTGAAGTTTTTACAACTATTTAATTCTTTTATAATGCTTATTGCTATGTTTACTATTTGTTGGGTCTATTATTGATTTGATGATACAAAACAAGAAGAATGAAACATGAAGGGCTTAAAGTGACAAAATGGGAAACTACAAAAAGATGGAGAATTTGGAAGATTCTAGAAGATTTACTTAAAAGATTTAGTTTCCTAATTGTATTATGATTCCTCTTGTAAACCCTAGATGTCTCTAGTATATAAAGAGACATAGGGTCATTAGTTTAAATGTACGTACAAGATGTAAACCTTAAAGGTGTGTGTGTGTAACCTAGACGTAGGTTATAAACGTCTAGGGTTAGTGATTTATTAGTTTAGAGAGCATGTTCAACTTGATCAAGGTAGAACATGTTAATTTGTTTATTAGTGTTAGAGAAGTATGAATATAAAACCTTGTTCATAATAATGTTGATTCTATGTTTGAATATTCCGCTTTCATTATTATGTGTTCCTAGATTAAAGGTTTAACAACCTAGCCCGTAACGATCAAGTATGCTGGGTTCTACACTATTGTTCATTTGGCTTGATCAGGATCTGTTTTTCAATCATTAAATTGTAGATTCCAAGGTTGTTGTCCAGTTAACTAGTGTTTGGCACATAAAAACTGATTTGCCCTTTTATATTTTGATCAGCTTTAAATTAAGTTCTAGGGTAGTTTAAGTTGTGTTTCAAGTATTTCCTAGCTCTATTGAAGTTTGTAGTTGATTTCTTTAGAAACTTTCAGTCACTACTGGTTACATTAGTAGATAGGGATGGATTTGATTTTAGGTTCTTTAGTTGTTAGCATTGGTTCAAATTAACTCACTACAGCACATGTTAGTTGTTAGACATCAGGTAGTCATGGGTGTTAGTCAAAGCTTGCCAATTTGTACCCATTCTCACCCACTGTTACAGTAATCTATCACCATTTTAATTTTAAAAATCATTGTTGGAAGTTGATTGCAAGCTTATTGGAGGGGTTGCTACCACCTCCCTTACCCTGTTTCTAGCCTGCAACCTCCCAACAGGTCCTAACTCCCCCTTTTGTTATCTTGTTTTTAGCATAGCTTAAGTAGGATTCTAGGTTTCATTTTGCGTTTGCAAATAGTGGCTCCACTAGGTAGTAGTACAGGTTCCCAATTCCTGGGCTTATTTTAGTACGAGGTCGTGATTGTTAGCTTAGATTGAGGGCTACAAATCAGCTCACCCTTTAGGTTGATGCATCAGTTGACCTTGCCTACTAGCAGCCCTTTTCTATGTTTCATAAAAGCTTCTTGTTTACTCAAACTTGCTCTGTTTGTTCTTTAGTCATTCTTGTTTTTGGTTTTTTCAGCTTTATGGTTCATATGCGTATTTGCTCTCAGCTTATTTTGTGCCCCCTTAGTTGATATTCTGGATTGTTTGGGGTGAGGTTGGTTGTTTAAGCTTATTTCCATTTAATCCAACTGTTGGCATTTTTTTTTTTTTTTTTTACTGCTCAGTGATTAGTTTCATTAAATATTTTAGTTATAAAAATTGTTTGTTTTATTATTTTATATTTTTTTGAAAAAGTTTTGAAAAAAAATATAGTTTAATAAAAGGGGAGGAAGGGGGATTCGAACCCCTGACCTCTAGCCTCACACAGACGCAAGCAACAACCCCCTTACCATATCTGTGCTCCCTTGTATTTCTTGTTATACTTTGCTTTATTTTATATCTAGCACTTTGTTGTCTGTTTGCTTATATTAACTTATCAGCTCTTAGTTGCTTATTTCCTGCTTATTTTTGAACCTTGCCCCCACTTTTATATTTTTCTTATCATTGTTGTAGTTTTAGTTAATCTGTAAAAAAGTGTCAAATTTTTATAAATAGTTTTAGTATTTATTTTTATTTAATTAGTGTTTAAGTGTTTTTAACTCGTAATAATTAGAAGTTTTATTAAAAAATTAATTTTCTTTTTTCCAAAATTTTCTTTTATCATTAGGTTCGTTAGAAAATTATTTTTAGGCCCGTAGGATTAACGTAGCTTTAATTTCACGTTTTAATTTGTATACTCGCGTTTATTTTTAAATAACTTTTTACGTTTTTAAGTTTAGCTTGTAATTTTAGGATTCTCGATACCTAATAATGTTTCCCGTAGTCATTTAGGTAGTTTTTAGGATTCTCCTAGTTTGCCATTGTTCATGTTCCCGTTTAGGTTGTTTATTTTCATTTTCGTTAATTAATTTTCCGTTTCCGTTAATTTAACGTATCACAAAACCAAATAACCTTTCTCAACCAAACATACAAGCATTTTAATCTCGATCTTTTCACGAAGCTTTCCATTCACACCTCGTTGGGGAACGACCCGGGAAATCACTTCCCGGTCTTAAAAATATCACATTGCACGAGTTTACGAGGTAATCTTTTTCCTAAAAGGTTTACTTGTATTTCTCCACGTCTTGTTGTCACTCACGATAACATTGACCTCACTTTGTTGGTATTTTTGAATACTTGTTGTTTTACACACCAAAACACAACGAATCAGCAGGCAAGATGTCGTACATTCTTCATTAAATCAATCTTATCTATGGAATAGTTGCAAGGTTCTTAAACTTACCGAGAATATGAGGCTTCGTGTTGGCTGCAACCCTGCAGATGTAGATCAGATTAAGGATTTTGCTGAATGGATTTTGAGTATTGGTGATGGAACAATAGGTGGAACTAAAGATGGTACTGCTGACATTGTATTCCCAGAAGAAATGCTAATACATGATTCTGATGATCATGTAGGGGCTGTGATACAAGAAACTTATGAAAATTGGGAGGATAATCTTTGGGATCCAGATTATTGGAAAGATAGAGCGATTCTGGCATCAACGCATGAGGAAGTAGACAAAGTGAATGACCGGATGCTTTCTAAACTTAGTGGTCGAGAGAAAGAATATTTTAGTACAGATACAGTGTCAGACTTAGACGTGGATTTTAATCATAGTGAGGATATGTACACCACAGATTTTTTGAATACGATCAAAATGTCTGGACTTCCACACCATAAAATAGTTTTGAAGATTGGCACTCCTGTTATGTGTTTACGCAACATTGATCAAAGAGGTGGATTGTGTAATGGAACCAGGTTACAAGTATTGAGAATGGGAATCAACAACATTGAGGCAAAAATTATATCCGGTGGTAAGGTAGGTGAGATTCGCTCTATACCGAGAATGATCATAAGTCCATCCGACAAGAAGATGCCTTTTCAACTTAATAGGAGACAATTCCCTATTTCCGTTTGTTTTGCCATGACTATAAACAAAAGTCAGGGCCAAACATTGTCTAAAGTTGGTTTATATTTGGAACGGTCTGTTTTTTCACACGGACAACTTTACGTCGCAGTCTCAAGAGTAAAAAGCAAGAGAGGACTAAAAGTGTTATGTTGTGATAAAGACGGCAACTACACCAATTCTACAACCAACGTTGTATTTAGAGAAGTTCTTCATAGATTATAAAAAATATGTTTTATTATTATTATTTTTTTTTCAACGTTATGATTTGTCCAACTTTATTATTTTGTTAATAATAACATGTTTCTTTTATTGGATTTATGTTGCTACACGTTTATACTTATATTAATATTAATTTCAACGTATAATCAAATTCTTAAAGCTAGCCGCCCCACCGGGGCGGGCCTAAAATCTAGTACATTAATAAAAATTATCAAGTATGAACATAAATTTATTCAAGTCTAAGTAAAAGAAATTAATAGTTTAGTTACATAATTCAAGAATTATAAAATTAATATTATTTCTTTTAAATAAAACCCAAAAAAAATGTTTACATTTAAACAAGTAAAATATAATATTTAAAAAAAAATTAAAAAAAAACTCATGCGTGCACGGGTATTATAACCAGTTTATTATAAATAAATATCTTTAAAATTTTATAAACATACTGTGTGTTAAACTGTGTTTGTGTTTTGGTTATAAGAAAAAGAGTAGTGAACTTTTGCATGGTGTTGAGGGTTAATGTGTTAATATATTGTTTTTGAAACCAAAGCAAACAAAAGGACTGAATGTCTAATCGATCAATTCCTTTGTTCTATATTGCTTAAATTGGGCCGAATATGATACAATTTCAATTTTTATTATTAAAGTTTTTTATTTTAATTAAATTACGAATGTAATGTTTTTAATTAAAGCTTGGTCGGACTCAAGGTTTTTAGCGTGATGGTATATGAGTTGCCAAAGAACCAAGAGATTGTGAGTTCAAGTCTCGTTGAATACATATGAGATATATGGTATATTAGAGATGAGTGAAAAAAATTGACGTGAAAATAATCAAAAGCCGGTCGGACTTTACACATGACATGCTAGATTCGCTATCAGAATAAACAACTTGTTAGTGCAATAGACTACAATCTTTAAATTATCTTTCGACTGCAATTGTAGTGTTATGTAATTTGCAACATCATGTCAAAAATAGAGTTTCGGTAAGCTTAAAAGCATGGGCCTTTTCAAATTTCTAGAAGAGTTCTTTTGGTGCAATATGAATCAATGGATGGGGAATTCGGATATTATGTTTTAGTTTAGCATGTTTCATGTTTAGGTTGTCTTTTTGCTCCATTTTAAAAAGTATTAATTGTGTTTGAATGCAAATTCAATATTTCTATGTCCCCAATCATTTTGTATGTGCAGTATAGTTCTTCTATACTTTGCAATGTTATAAAAATTACCGCTCGTAAAAAGAAAAGAAAAACCTTTGAATAGACCCGCTACAAATAACACACGTCATCGCACTTTATTCTTATAGCCCAAATGACAACTAATACTTGGTAACCTCACTACAAGAAAAGGGGGCTTTTAGGACCTTTCTGTAGGACCATGGGGTCCTAAAAAACGTTTTATAGGACCAATTAAATTTTGAGTCATATTAGAGTGTATTACAGTGCCTTTACATAGGACACTTTATGCGTGTATCCTATGAAGCTAATTTACAGGACACTCTTTTAATATTGTTTCATTATGATATAACATAATAGGACATTTGATATAAAGGTCTTATTATATTACATCTTATAGGACGCTTCTTCAGTATGGTCTCATTATGATATAACATAATAGGATATTTCATATAAAGGTCCTATCATATTACATCTTATAGGACGCTTCTTCTGTTTGGTCTAATTAGATTATAATTCAATATGACACTTAGTATATGGGTTCTATCAGATCTAATTTTACAAGACCCTTATTCGGCTAGGTATTATTATCATTTAGCTTAAAAGGTATTTGAACACAAAATCTTTACAACTCAATGTTTTACTTGTTGCTTATTTTATGTGTGTTAATAAGTTTATGGTGACATATGTTTTATGAGAAATATACATATGTATGAACCTCTTGGACCATGCCTCTCAATAAGGTCCATCAAATTACGTTACATCAGTTTATTTAATTAAACTCACTTGGCTGGATGTCTTGGACTTTAGCAAAAGTCAAACAATAATTAGTCTTCACTTATACTGTTATATAAAACATTTAAGTTGTGATGTCTATAAAAAATTAAGATGAGGAGGTTCAATCATATAGTAACATGTGTCACTTCTCAACTAAAAATCATCATTATTTTTAAATTGAAATATCTTTTTATCGATTTATTATTTTATGATCTAATTTCACCATATTTTCTAAAATTTTGTTCTCTTTAATTCAATATCTATTTTGATATATTTTTATAAATTTTTAGTTCTTACATTTTTAGTTAGTTTATTTTATTTAATTCAAACTTTTTACAACTTTAATCTTAATTTAAATCAATACAAACTTGAATTGTTAAAATTATAAACTCAGGTGATATAGGCGATATTATTTGCTTGTCCAACACATACATGGTTATTTGGTGGTGAACTCAAAGGGAGAGGGAGTTAGTTTAGATGTTCAGTTAACTTTCTGATATCTTATCTGCACATAAGGTATATGTGGTCAAACATGAAGTCGATATGGCACCTTTATCTCAGCTATTGGTGCTTCATAAGTTAGTCCAATATATGTGTTAGTTACAAACTTATTCATGTAGTTGGTTCTTGGTTCTGTGTTTTGTAGATACGTTTGCACTTGATAAATACTCTGAGTTGTGTGGATAACATGATCCATGCTATTTAGAAGAATGGTCATGTCATTGTCTGTTTTGTGGTATCTTTACCTTTAAAATGGATGCCATTTCTCATCTTGAAATGGGGTACCTATTTTCGCATGTTAGTATTTAACACAACATTAGTATTAGGTATTTGTCTCTTTACTTGATAGTATGACCTATAACATGGCAAGTTATCTTAAAATGGTCACACATTTTTGGGTTTTTTACTTATTGAATAAATGATTCCTTGGGCTATTGGAATTAACACTTGTTTGCATATACTCTTTTTTTGTTGTTGTTGAAATAGGTAATCTTGGGGCGTGAACCAACGAGAAAGGAGTTGTTTCGGGCTTGCTTTTCTAAAGACGAAATTACACCAAATGAAGAACCTGCAAACGCCATTGTATGTACTACATCTTTATGTTCGTTTATCTGGAATTATTGTCATTTCTTGCAAGCTGAGTAGTTTTAAGGTATCACATTTAACAAATTTAGTACTTTTTATGAGGAAAAGATGGAAGATAAATATTTGGTGAGGAAGTATGGAATATTTGTCACAGTTCAAGATGTTATTGGCGCACCCGTTGCTTAGCCTTGCTCTCTTGTTTCGGTATGCTACCCTGTTATACTTATCATTATATAGGCCAAACTTTATTACACCATATTAAATATGAGTTGCTTATTTGTAGGTGGTGCGTCATGATGATGGATGATGACTTTTGTTTCTAGTTTTCCTTTTGTTACACATGCTACTGCCTTGTTTTTTATTTTCTGTTATTGTCGCTTGATAGCTCAAGATTATCTCTACTTGTTCATGCTACTTTTATTTCGTTGTATTTATGCTGAATTTTGTAAGACTTTTATCTTGGATGTTATCATAACTTGGTTCAAAACTTCTCTTATGGAAATGAAATCCTTTCTTGCTTATTGAATTATATTGTTATGTTTACTTGCTTCAAATTTAGTATATTTGATTGTTTTGTGTTTTTTTTTTTGAATTGAGTAGTGTTAAATATGTTGCATAGATACTAAGCGTTTCATGATGTCACTTAATAGGACACTAATGCTATTAACTAAACATGGGACTAAATGTCTTTTATAACACCAAATTTGGTCCTATCAAGGAACCTATGTATCAGGACCATTTTGTTGGTACTAAAATAAGACTTTCTCCATTATGTTTTCGTCCTATGAAAATGTGTGTTAGGAATCGTGAAAGTGTCCCAAAACATAACAAATGGGTAAGCATATATTAGAACACCAGATAGCATCCTATAATGTGTTTATTAGGACGCTATTTTAAAAGGTTCGAGTTTATTAGGACGCCAATAAATGTCCTAAATATCTATTACAACCCCTTCCTATGGAACACTTTTATTTTGGTCCTATTAGGTTAAAGGTCCTATAAACTATTTTTATAGGACACTAACAGGCGTCCTATCTGTCGACTCCCCAAACACTCTTTCCTTCGTAAATGCCCAGGGCCGTCCCATGAATTGATGAAATTTTTGAGGGCCCTGTGCGAAATTATATAATGAGGCTTTTTGATAAGCAATGTTATATATAAAATGTCATTATTTATAAGATATAATGCAATTAGTTATCAAAACGTTCTAACATATTACCCATTTAAGATATTTTACCATCTAAATACTCTTTTCTTTGTTAAAAATATGTCGACACATGCATATAATTATTAACGGGACAAATTTTGGGGCCCCTTAAAATTTTGGGGCCCTGAGCGGTCGCTCACCTTGCACACCCTCAAAGCCGGCCCTGTAAATGCCTATCAGAATCCTTTCCTCGACAAAACTCATGTTGTTGCGGAGGTAATTACAGCGGCGAAAACCCAAAAGAAAAAGTAGTGCGACTAGAGTTACCAGGCCATTTCTATTTGCACTAGAAAATGAGTCAATTTAACTCGTATGAGTTCTTGTTTTGACATGTTACCAATCTATTTCCATCTCTCTTCATAGAGCAAACAAGACTTTAATAAACTATTATCTCAAATGAACAAAAAGTCTCAATAAACTAAAAATTCAAATTATGGAAAAACAATATTAGAACACATTTTCAATACAGTAATTCTAAAGTTTTAAAACAAAAGAATCATGATGATCTTATATGCATGTGAATAGCAACTTCATAACTTTAGCCAACTAGCCACAAGTGACTAAATGATGGAACATCTACAAGAAATTAGAATGTGATTATGCTATACTCTGATACTCTCCCTGAAATCTTTACAGGCTTCTTGGGGATCTTAAAGGCGGCAAAAACAGATTGACTGAGTTCAACCTTATGATCCTCCTTACGAACATTGGATTGCATAGAAGATTGCTTTAGAATCTCGAAGAGTGAGGTAGTGCTAATGCTTTCGGTAACAAGCTTTGTAGTTTGTGTAAGTGATCTCGCTTGTGACTGTGAGCTGCTGTACCTGGTTGCAACCTTTTTTGTTTGGACTTCTCTTGATGTCTTCTGCATAGTAAAAAAAGAGCAAAATCCATCAATAAGTGCTGATTAGACTACAACGTCGTAGACAGCTACACATCACAAAACTACTGGATAGCGAAAGGAATCGAAGATAAGTTATTTACAAAGCTCACTAGTCACCAAGCATTTGCGTCACATGTTCAGTGAGTATACCCGTAATAGAGGTTGCATTTTCAACCAATTTTCATGTATATGGGTCAATTAGGGTTAATATTTTTACAAATGAGTCAAAATAGACAATAAACTAAATCTAACATGTAAACAATTTGCTGACCACAAGTAGAGTGATGTATTTAAATGCACAAGTTCTTTTATTGTTAAAATTAGATTAATCTAGTTTTAAAAGATAGACTTTGAAATGATATATAACACATTATCAATTTATACCATCCAACAAGTAAAAGGCTTTTTTTTAAATAAATAAATAAATAAATAAATAAAAACGTTTCTGGGTCAACCCAACCTGACCCATTTTGACTAGATCCCATTTTGCCTGTTACCTAGCCCACCCAACCCCTTAATTTTGCTACCACTAATATGTATGATTTGTTCGAGTGATCCACTTTTTCGCATGTTCTGGCTACTAATTTCAGCACTAACATATGTTTCTTTTTTCAATCTACGCATTTGTATTCTTCTTTATAAGGTCCACTCTACATTTGGCACTTTTAATAAACAAATATTGAATGTTTATGTAGTGTAGGTATCATATTCAACGGCAAAATGCAAACTTTTCAAGAACATTTGGCCCTTTATTTACAAGAGTACAAGCAAATCTTTTATATTTATAGAGTAGCCATTTATGTATCATCTCTAAGGGAAAAATGCATACTGAGATATGATACCTTCAAATAAGATGTGTTTTCAAGAGAAAAACTTGTTAATCAAATAATAAGAGCTATAATGTTCTTAATTGTACTTGAAACACTTACAATAGTATCTGATGTGTCTCTGAAATTGAGATTGAACTTCGGCTATTGCTGTCATCTCGCCCAAATATAAAAGCTCGCACCCCGCTTGATCCTTTTTGCTTAGAAGAAGTTGGAACGGAGTGGCTTGAGTGCTTGACGCTCGACTCAGAAAAGATGACTGCAACATTGAGGTCACAAAGTGAGCTACTATAATTCATATGTTTGAAAGTTTAGAAGCCATAAACATCATATAAGATAGCAGGCACAACCTGTGACAGTATATGTACTAATTTTAAAGTCATATAGTCATTTCATCAAAATAATTTTAAACTATACCTGTTCTACAACAATTAATCAAGTTCTATAACAACAGATTGATTCAGATATAACAATTTGTAGATGTGGAAATTTTGACTTATTTCTTATGAATTGTCAATTTGAGCGCTGTTTTATCTATAGTGAGTCAAACAGAAAACATAGCTATAAAGAGAAATAAGTGAAATGGGTCGAGCAGGTAGTAAGTTGCTTTTTGACGCATATGACTTATTTATTTAAAATGGAAAAGGGCAAAAACTTATTTATGGCACAACCCAACTCACGCCAAATATTAATTCATTTCAAACATCAAACTCAACACAACTTTTAAGCATTATCACCATCAACCAACACCGCCTGCCACCCATCTTGCAACCCTTATAATTTGTCTTACAATAGTTTGATTCTCATCCTGGTGCATGTTATGACAAAAAGAGACCATGTCTAGTTCTTTATAAATACTACATGAGACACGAAGAAAAATTAATTTAGTCATTCTATCCCCGCTATCATAAGTCAAACCAGTTTACCTTAGAAGAGCTGTTGTTATTCCCTCCTGTAAGCCTTGTATCAAAGAAAGCTGCAGAAGAAGTAGCAAGTTAGACCTAGATAAGAGTATTTAAAGTTGTCTACTATCTTAGTATTTATACATATTGAAAAACTATATGTTCGCCAATCACCACTTACATGTTGTCTTTGCCTTCTTCCGGGCCACAGGCACAGTATTTAGCTTCTTTATAAGACCGAATACTTCTCTTGAATCCTCATCATCACCGGGTGACACTAACTTACCCTTATTTTTCTCTACAGTTGAAATCTTAGTAAAATTCTCTCACCTAAATATACAGTATAGAATATAGTGACTTATTGTTGACTTGTAGAGTCTAAATGTCACCTAATGTCCATGCACACCCCATATAGTTCGGGTTCATGTATCACTATATAGCTATAAACCCTAACAAGACATTAATATTGGAGACTATGTAGTGTGTTTGTGTGACACCAAATTCATACAGGTGTGCAATTTCCAATTTCCAATTTCCAACAGTTGTATCAAATAGGTAGCTTTTGGATTTTTGTTTCGTTTTCACTCTATAAGTTCTTTAAATACAAATAACAAAGCACATTATCCAAATATTCAAGCCCGAACGGGCACGGGCCAAACGGGCTCAAGCCCGAACGGACATGGGCCAAACTAACTCATGTTATACGAATTGCTTTAGAAAGGACGACGAAATAAATTCCTTAGTTAAAGAGTTGAAATACGTCACATGAAATTTTTTATATCCGTAAATTTAGTGTCAAAAGGAACATAATAAACTAAAATACATGATTCACCGAAAAATTTAATTTCAGGTACCCGCTGCCGCAACGCGCGGGTACCCTGCTAGTTTTATCATAAGGTTGATGGAAATACTTGCTAATTTTCTCAATATAAGGATACACTTTCGTGAACAATTCATCATAAAGTTGCTCGTACTTCAACACCGCACTACTGCCCAAATCATAACCTCCATTGCAACCAATCACAGGCATAAACTTTAATCACAAACCACGTTTTGGATACCACCACGATCAAAGAATGAACCACAAACCACATGCTGCGCTACTACACTTATCACAACCTCCATCATGACCCGAAACACAAACCTAAACAACAAAACACAACCTCCATGAAAACCAAGAAACATGACTCCAACGTCTATGACCCCAAAAAACTCGCCGAGATACAAACATGACCCTTAAACGAGGCAAAAAGCTACTAATGAAAGAAGCATTTACAGAAATCCGGTGAGCAGACTAAATGTCATTCTGCATCAAGTAATATCCTGGTACCCTAGATGATGGTAGTAGATGGCCTACCAGCGGTTTCATTACGTTGTAAACCTCTATTAGGAGTGCTGAAAATATTGCACGGAACGTTGGCTTCAAAACATCATCATCCACACCAAGATACAGAAGCTCAACGTCCTCTATTGAGCCCACGTAGTGCATATATATAGTTTCTAATAAAGCGTAACAGATGGTAAACACTACTGCCATCGTATTTTATACTCCCATACTTGTTACCCTCCATATGTTTAAGAAATTTCTTCTTGAAACATGCTTTCCATCTCCGTCTTCCTTTGTGTTCCTTGGAGATAACCTTTGTCTTAATGGTTTCCAATTCCTGTGTGAGAAATTTGAAATTCGGGTAATTTATTATGGTTTGTAAAGTATCACTGACGTCTCTCAGAACCTGGAGGCATTTTGTACAATCCCAAAGCCAAGGATGATAGTAAACTTATCTGAGGGGGCCTTGTCTGATAGAATTAAATTTTTGATTAGACGTTATCTTCACTAAAAAATTATATATCTAAATTAAAAGCAATGAATTTTGTATATATACAATTATCTTAACTCGTTGTTGTTGTTTAGCAACATCTGTATCACATCATAAACTCCGACGAATTCTTCCGGTTCTTCGACTTCAAAACCGTTCAAGTGGACATTATAATCATAATTGGGATCTGAGTCATTGAAGTTGTATTCACCAAGAGTAAAACAAAATCGCAACACTGCCCTCAAACAATGCAAGTCCCAAGCTATTATAAATAAAAAGGAAAGGATGAAAATATGTACATATGTTTCACAAATTAGTCAAAATTAGAGGTGTTGGAGATGGTTAATTAAGTAGGTAGTTATAAGCTGCTTTAAGATTAGCCAAAAATATTGTTACAAAAAAGATTAGCACATTAGGAAATAATGTTTGGATTTGCTTAATTTGTAAGTAATTAGCAATCCTTAAATTAAAAATTAAAAATTAAAAAAAAATAAAAAAAAATAATAAAAAAAATAATTAATTAAAAAAAAACTTTTATAATAAATTCTTATATGCTTTTATTATTGTTACAAACTGCTTATTTATCGCAAGCATGCATGCAAGAAAAAACAATAAAAAGAAATAAGCAATCTCCAACTCCCCGTGAGTAACAAATAATAGAATTGCTTGAGATAGATACTTGCCTTGAGATTCGTTGTTAAGACTTTCGCTGTTGCTCATCCCAGAAATTCTTGGGACATACTTTTCAGTAAGCAAGATATTATGTGGGTTAAGATTCCCATGAGCCAAATTTAGTCCGTGTAAATGATGAAGTGCCATAACTATTTCTCTGCAGTTACAAAAAACCTAAAATTTAATTATTTTATAGATATCCAAAAAATCATATTATTCATGAGACATCATACAAATACCTCATTTCCGTTGACCATGTCGTGGTTTTTAACGAATCCTGAAATGCTTGTGTGTACACATAACCATGTAAAGTTTGCTCGCACTCCTCAAACGCAAGTAGGCAACTAGATTCATGAAGTTCTGCTCCATAGAACCTCACGATGTTATCACATGCGCTCAATCGCCAAAGATTATTGTACATCTCTGAAAAGGCAGCCGTTCTTTGTATCACTTTTACTGCGACATTCAAACTCACAATTCCGCTATACACCGTTGCGATCCTAGTCCTACACCAAGGACTTGTAGAGGCCTAAGTACGCTTATCTTGTTATTGTTTAGGCTTTCAAAAGAAGTCATATCTTGGGTGATTTGACCATTAGGAAATGTCTTTACATTCAAAGTTTCACAAGCACGTAGGAACCCGGGCAGATCAAATGTGTGATAGACACAACATGGCGAACGATCAGCATCTTCCATCCAAGGTTCATGGGGGGAAACAATGCCTCGTAACTGGAAAATTCTAAAGTCCACGTAGGCCCTCTAATCATGTAATCAAACTTTTTTATACCAAAACCATTCGAGTCATCTCTATCTGGAAGGCTGCTTCCGTAGGCAACATCATATGTTTTTTCTTCCGGAGTGTTAAAGGTGAAATTAACGCCATAATTGTTTCCTAAAAATCGAGTAATTCTTTCCGGGTCCACTTGTAGTCTCTGAGAAGAAAAATGGTCAACACTTCAAAGCTTTTATTGGGGCACGTTTTTCAATTATATTTATGTAAATATGTAGTAATATATAGTGTGCACTATATGAATTTGACCACTACAACCACAAAATGTAATTGTTAATTACTTAATGGACCTCGGCCATTAAGATATTTATTGTAAAATAGATTAAACTATAAAATTAAATAGAAGAACAAAAAACAAAAAAATTCTATAGTTGTGAAACCTTGGTGCCCAAGATAACGTTGTCACATATGAAAGTTTACAACTTGAACAACAAGTTGTGGAATTAATTTGCTATTAATATACTTAAATCTAAGTTAGCTTGTTAACTTAATCAAACCAAAACGTCGTCCTTAACTTGTATACTATACAAAGCTTTTATTGTTATTAACATTCTTCTGAATAAAATCAATGGGTTTTTGTGGATTGTTTTAGTTAGTCGAGTAATGCATGGGAGCTAAATCCAAAACTAGCTTGAACCTAGAGTTAGGCTTTTGAGTTTTCTAAAATCATACCCGCACCGAAAAGTGAAATCATTTGAACTCTCCACCTTTTTTTGGCATGGAAATTGACAAAGTTAAAACAAAAATAAGGTATTAAGTGAAAATCACGTGCACCTCATTCTCTTTCTATTTTTCGCTAGTACAGGTCCCTCTCATATACGCTTTTCATATTTTGATTGTTTTTTATTCCTAACCTAATTTTTTTATAATCTTTAAATTAGTGTTGAAATTAGGTTTCAATGTAGCCATTTCTATATAGGATCTGTCTAATTTAACATGAAACATTATTAATATATGGAATTGTCGTAGTACATACATATAGGGCCTTTTTAGTCATGTAACTATGTAAGTATTATTCTGCAACTCATGCTTTCAAAATTAAAGGAAGCTGTTTGGATGCTACTAGTATAATATTTGACGTTAATTAGGAGTATCGGTCAATTTTCATTTCTGTGCTTCAGTTCATTCTCTAACAATTCTTTACTGATTGCTTTCAATTATGGCGATACAAACTTCAACTTATTTATGAAAATAAACCTTTAAATAAAGTTTCCAAAACCTTTAGATAATATTTGGAGGAAAAAAAATGTGAACATACAGAAAAATTCATAATCAGTTAACCAATCAAGTTTATATCTTAGAGCTTATGAATTGTCTATTAATTGTTGTAGAATATAAATACATGCTAGGATATTATCGGATTCTTGACTCTTATCTTTTCACATAGATCGTACGTGAGTCTGATTTGGTACATTCCAAGATATAATTAACGCATAAATTTTAAGTCTATCATGATGGTATAAGGAACATGGGAGTAATATGTGACAAAAATATAAAACTCACTTCAACTAAATGAATTAAAAACAATCACAATTGACATGAAATTTCAAATTAATCAAGCTTTTGGACAGTTACATAATAAAGAAGACAACTACACGTCTATAATCATCAAAAAGTTCATAATAATAGTCATTTTAGTTTAGGTTACTTTTGGAGCTAAATAAAATATATAATTAACAACTATCTGGAGCGAAGGGCGTCAACTACAATACTCGTATATTTACATATCTAGATTTTCAAGATTATTGAATTTCAAGAGCAACCACCACAGTATTCACGCGACGCAGTGGTGGCAAATTAGATAGAAAACACTAGTTGGTGGTTGACGGTAACAGTACGTAACCAATTGTTTAATTCGCAATATTTTCTTAGATGTAAAAAGCAAATATAATTTATAGTCTACGTGTGCAGCTCAAATGACTTTCTACTCTTATAAGTCTTTATATCAGTTTTCTTATATCAATTGCAGCATTTCTTTTCTTAATACCAGTTTTCTTTATATCCATTTTAACTTTTTATTAATTTAATACAGGCAGCGTAAGGTTATTAGATTTAATTTACCGTCTTCCTTGATGAGAGTAATGCGTCCTTCCGTAATTCAAGATTATTGATTTTCAAGAGCAACCACCACGGTATTCACGCGACGCAGTGGCGGCAAATTAGATAGAAAACACTAGTTGGTGGTTGATGGTAACAGTACGTAACCAATTGTTTAATTCGCAATATTTTCTTAGATGTAAAAAGCAAATATAATTTATAGTCTACGTGTGCAGCTCAAATGACTTTCTACTCTTATAAGTCTTTATATCAGTTTCCTTATATCAATTGCAGCATTTCTTTTCTTAATACCAGTTTTCTTTATATCAATTTTAACTTTTTATTAATTTAATACTGGCAGCGTAAGGTTATTAGATTTAATTTACCGTCTCCCTTGTTGTGTCAGCGTTCCAGTGGTGAAGAGTAATGCGTCCTTCCGTAAGTCTCGCCTCCATACAATCGCTACTAAAATAAACCACTCCGTAAAGGTAGTTTACAAGGTGGCATATTCCACTAGGATCAACAACTAGAACTTCTTGGCTGACACAATATTAAGAAAAACAAAACAAAAATTAAACTATACTCAAGAAACGTATTAGGTTTTATTAAACATAAAAGTTATATAAAAGTTTTATTAAAAATTAGCAGTGACGGTAAGCTACAGTACGCAGGATAACTTCCTAAAATGCTCAGAAATATTAAAAAACGTTCATTTATGTAATTCGGTTTAGAAATAATAAATAAATATTTATTATTAAAATAAAGTGTTAAATTACCATTTGTCACATAATTGACACTACTTAAGTGCAATAACTAGTAAACTACTAAATATAACGCAATACTATTTATCTCACTAATAGTAGTAGTAAATAGTATTCAGGTGAGATAAATTTAGTAATACTAAATACATATTGTATCTCACTAAAAAAAAAAAAAAAAAAAAAAAAAAAAAAAAAACTATTTATCTCACTAATATTATTCACTTTATTTAAACATTAATATATTTGCTAAACCTTTGTTATCTAAATAAAATACAAAACTACTAACTTTTATGAGCTATATTTTTATAATTCTCTAATCAATACATGGGACTCAATCTTTTAAATATATATATATATATATATATATATATATATATATATATATATATATATATATATATATATATATATATATATATATATAGATAACCGTTTTGAGATTAACAGTCCCAAGCACCCGCTAAGCACATAAAATTTTGAACTTAATACGCAAGAAATAGACTTAAAAATTACCTAATGAAATATAAAAAGAATAAGATTTTACCTAATTTTTTTCCAAGAACACCTATTTCAACAACGAGCGACGACTTCTTTTGCATGTGTCAAATAATAAAAGCCGAAAGAATAAATGGTTGTGAGCAAGCCTGGTCTGAACTTCACCTGAGCTTAAAACTGTAAACTTGGACCACCACCTCCTTAAGGCGATCATCACCACAGGTCCACAACCACCACCATTTGTTATATTTATGTTGGTGAGTTTTAGAGAAGGATAGCTTTATTGGGAAGGTTAAGATTAAAAATGTTAGTTGGTAGGAGAGTGACTATTGAGTCGAACAAACAAGATGCTTATATAGAGCAATACGGAGAGAGTAGCATCGGCAATTAATGAATATAACTATTGAAGCGTCTTTCACTGTAAAGTCTGCCAAGTGATTGGGATTATACATGCATTGTTAAGTCACACTCACAATCACGTGGGTTGAATTGGCCTATGTCAAAATTTCATGCTAGCAAAAGTTTTACAATAGGCAATATAATACTGTACATATAGGATGTATTTAACAACAGATGACATATTCGCCCTTCATCAAATTCTCAAAGATCGAGCGATGGAGAAGTAATCAAAGTTTAAAAGGTGTATTCACAATCAGAATGCCATTGTCACAGTTACAATAGCATATATATTAGAAGATAAGTGTGCTAGCTAGAGGATAGAGGATAAGTGTTATCATGACTAGTTGTCATTAGCTAGTGATCAGTAAATTAGCAATTTACTTTATATAGATACTAGTTATAATGACCGCGCACGCGCGGGTTTTTTTTTAAATTTTTTAAATCATATATTTTTATTTATTAAAAAACAAATAATTTAATCTTTGTTTTGTTTGATTTATAATGTTTAATTATAGTTTTTTATTATTAAAGATAATTATTTAAAAATTTTAATCTTATTGTTAATTGCATCTTATCTATATTTTTTGTATTTATCTTACTTGTGTTATGGATAAATAATATTATTACTAAATAAGGTATGGTTTAGTTTTTTTGAAATGGAAAAGTCCCCACTTGGGGTTTTGTTTTATTATATAAAAGATTGTAATAGGTCCTATATATATCCTGTATCCTGTATATCTTCATCATCGAATAACATTATTACATCATCCTCAAAGGAGGCTGCTGTGATTTGGGGTTTTAGTGCAGCGAATTGTAATGGAGGTAAAAATGTTAACTTTTGTCTTAATGGGTAATGGTTTGTGCAGTTTTGGTTCTGAGGTGGATTTAGAGTGTTTGAGAGATGATTTATTTGGTCATATGGGATGTTTGGGTGATGTTAGTGGTGGGAACGGGTCGTTTGGTGTTTTTGGCATGTCATATTGTTTGTGGCCTGGTTCAAATGGTGAAAGATCCTTTGTTATGGTTATTTCTGTGCGAAATGGGAGCTCTAATTTTGTTTGCTCGTGTACCGGATTAAAGAGGTATATGGGTTTGACTTATCCATGTGGGAAGACTAAAAACATTGTTGAGTTTTATTGCCATTTGCTTTATATAGCTGGTCATGGTATTTTCGAATTTCATAGCAATTATTTGTTGTTGGTTAGCTTATATATTGGCACTTATAGGCTAGTCTCGTTATTATGCATGTTCCCGAAGCATGTTTTGGGCATGTCATTTGGATTTGCTTATATAGGTATGTCCATATAAGTCTTTTGTAATTTTTGGTGTTTAATATATTTTTCGAGGATGGTCCCTTTTTCCCAAAAAAAAAAGATTAAAAATGTTAGTCGGTAGGAGAGTGACTATTGAATCGAACAAAGAAGATGGTTATATAGAGCAATATAGAGAGAGTACCATCGGCAATTAATGAATATAACTATTGAAGCGTCTTTCACTGTAAAGTCTGCCAAGTGATTGGGATCATACATGCAATGTTAAGTCACACTGACAATCACGTGGGTTGAATTGGCTTATGTCAAAATTTCATGCTAGCAAAAGTTTTACAATGGGCAATATAATACTGTACATATAGGATGTATTTAACAACAGATGACATATTCGCCCTTCATCAAATTCTCAAAGATCGAGCGATGGAGAAGCAATCAAAGTTTAAAAGGTGTATTCACAATCAGAATGCCATTGTCACAGTTACAATAGCATGTTCGAAAATTTAGTGCACTTGAGGGATGAGTTCACACCTGGTAATGGGTTTGGAGGTACGGAGTGTACACCCATTTGGTCCATGAACACCCTGACTCAATTGTGGTTATACTAGTGAATTCTGCTGAATCTGCTGCTAGTAGACTCTGCTGCTAGTAGCTCTGCTGGCTAGGACTCTGCTGCTAGACTCTGCCTGCTGGACTCTGCTACCTAGTGGTTAACATTATCACTGCTAGTATAAAGCTGTTTATCTCTGCTGATGGCTTGTTACTGCGGATAAGCTTATTCCTGCTGATGGTTTATTGATTTTTTTCCCTAATAACCACTGATTCACTACTATTAGTGGAAAGTTAATATGTATATATTAATGGGGCCGTTAAATATACATAATCCATGGTTTAGGGTTTGCGTATTCATCTATAATATAAATAGAGATCATAACATTCTGCATGAAAAACGATTCAACACAAAACCCTAAACACTTGAATACGCTCTTGTCTTGATTTGTGGCCTAAACAAGAATCATCACTTGGTCTTATCCATAGAGATATTCGTGTAACCAGGCATAGGGTCAATAGTTTCATTGGAAAGTGATACCACGATTTCAAGTGAATATCCGGTACCTCATTGATTATCTTAATCCTAATCTGGAACACAGTAACAACTAAATAACCAACAATCATAGAACTATTAGTGATACGCAAGCTATATCAATGTGACTCTGTCGGAAAGATATTCATGACTGTTACATATGGCTGCTAACTTTTCCAACTGAAAATTATCTGATGAATAAGGTGATGATTTATAGAAGATGCAGTAATGAAGATGCTCAGTATCCTGAAGGAATTCTGACAAAAGCACGAATAGTGAGAACATGTGGCAGTGGCGTTCGTCACTATCTGACTCACTCCCGAGACGATCAATGGGGATAATTTGCTACTCATTGACAC
>LBNU01025027.1:12191-30273 GCA_014162995.1 Artemisia annua | reverse complement strand
CAAGCTGCATCAAATCCTACTCTTGCTCAGAGTATACTGGGAGCTAATTTTGATAGAGAAAATTTTGCTGCTCAAATGGTTGCACTTGGAGATCAGAAGAAGAAGGATGCAGCTGCCAAGAGACAAGCCATTGCACTTCAGAAGGCTAAAGCTAAAAGAGATAAACCACTTACTGAAGCAGAGAGGAGAACTTATATGAGGAATGTGGTTTACAACCAAAGTGTTGCTCTATACACTTCTGGTTTGAAGAAGAAGCAAGACTGGAATCTGAATGTGGTTTACAACCAAAGTGTTGCTCTATACACTTCTGGTTTGAAGAAGAAGCAAGTCTGGAATATACCTGATTCTGAGCTAATAAGGCTGTATAATTTGATTATGAAGCAAATTAAACCAGCTTCTCAAGTAAAAAGGATTGCTGATGTTCTTGATGCTCCTACTGCCAAAAGATCTAAGATTGTTGACTCAACTGCTGATGATGTGCAAACTGCTGATGGTGTACAATCTTCTGTAAGTTTACCATCTGCTGAAGCAAAGGGTGTGTCTTCAATTTCTACTGAGGAAGCATCTGCTTGTCAACCATCAGTTCTTCATGTTTCTTCTGAAGCTTCTATCATAGCTGTTTCTTCTGAAGCTTCACCAATAGCTGCTGATCATGATATGGATTCAAAGGAACAACCAAGTACAAATGAGATTCCTTCTTCTGTATCTGCTGATCCAGGAAGATCATTTCTCTCCAACTATCGTGCAGTCCTGGCTAAGCAAGCTGAACAAGCAGCTGCTAAAGCTAAAAAGGCTAGGGAGGAAATGGATAAGCTGTATCAAACAGGTGTGCATATTCCCATTCCTACTGATGCTCCATCCTCTATTCCTGCTGCAGATGCCTCTGGTGCATCTGACAAGGTGGATCCTTCTATTTCTATGGGAATTTATGTACCTGGTAGGAGAAAGAAGAGGATGTCCCACAAGAGACATATTGCAATTAGAAGATCTCTAAGAATATCCAGGAAACAGACTGGTAAGAAGAAGAGATCATCTAAACATGTGGATCTACAGGCTGACAATGCTATCTTTATCAAGAAGGGTTCTTCTACCACTTTTTCAGAAGATTCTTATAGTGTGTTGAAAGATTGGAAGGTGACTGATGGCCAGATCAACACAATCTATAGAATGGATGGATCTTCTATGGAGTTTACTTTCCTGAAGGATATACTACATTTGGTGGATAGACAAGACCTGAACACTCTTTATGCCTATGTGACACAGTATTATGCAAATCATAAACCACAAGGGGCAGGGTTGTACTTATTGGGGGATCTGCAAGTTCTTTTTGATTCTAAGTCTCCTAATAGTACAGGGTATTCTATTTGGAAGAATTCTCATAAATGGAAGGTTGATACATGGAGATTCTATCCTTCACCAATTGTACATGTTGTGGAGTCCAAGTGTGGGATGAGAGTTTGTATGTTCTCTGATCAGCAGTATCCATTGTCATCTAAACTGCTGAGAAGATTGCTGAGAAGGAAGTTGGAGGTTCCTCCTAATCCAGTGTCCAATGATCTCACTCATGCAGAAAAATTGGTTGGATTAATCAAGTCTCAGCTTCTACAACCACAGGCTTCTACTTGATTATGATATTATTTGTTGTATATGTTTATTTCTTTTTAGTAAAAAAAAAAAATAAGAAAAAAAGGTAGTTATAGATTTTTGTACTAACTGTTTGCAGGTTTGTTGTATAGTAACTCTGTTGATGGTTATCAACTCACCAGATGTGACTTGTGTCCATCAAAGAGTGGGCTAGCCCAAAGGGTACAACTTTGGTAAAGACACATCAAATCTGTTGATGGCTGTAATGATTTGCCAAAAATCATAGGGTACTCAATTCACCCATGCTTCATTGCTGAGAGTTGAAATGGTCATCAATTCACCTTGGATCTTATTCTGTGAAAATCCAAAGAATTGACTAGCCCATAAGTATATGGCTTGTGGTAAAGGCAGTGGTAATTCATATTGGTTTTCAATTCACCAAGGATGTTTCCTTTAAGAATTGGCTAGTCCTGAGCAAACGGATACAGGTAAAGACAACTCAAATCCGTTTATAGTTGATGATTTACTAAAAATCATATGGTTATCAGTGTACCATGGTTTTCGAACTTAAACATTTGGCTACTCCAGTAGTGATGGCTATTGGTAAAGAGACATCAAATCCATTATTTTCAATGATTCACCTCTCACAGGAGTTAACACACCTGGATGTGATGAGAATAGTATGAAACTTATTTGTTTTGATGTATCTAATGTCATATGTTGCTGCAAAGATATGGTGTTTCAAGCTTATTCATCATAGAGATGTGATCTTTTTGGTTCTTTGCTGCTGATGTTTGAAGACAATCCTCTTTACATTATTGTGATTACTGATCTATCAAGGAATCTTGAACTTAACCATGTCAAATTCAAGATTAGGGGAGGATTGTTGGGAATTCTGCTAAGTGAGAATTCTGCTGATGGTAGCTGCTGATGGAATCTGCTGAAGAGATGGATTCTACTGAATAAGTGTTTCTGCTGAAGGCTAAGCTTCAGCATATTTAGTTACTGCGGATAGAGTTAAACCGCGTATTTTGTAATATAGTTAGGATATGCATGAGTAATATTAGGAAAAGATAATGCATATTGTTTAGAGTTTATAGAATATACGTTTCTTGTGAAACGGTTTAGGGTTAGGGTTCCTTGTCTATAAAAGGAACACAAGTTTATGTTCTATGACTTACGAGTTTACGAGTGTTGAAAAACAAGTTCTTATTATAAAAGATCCATAGAGGATCAAACGTTCTTAGTATTCATTGTTTCTGTTTGTATTTATTTTCGCATTAGAATACAAGCTTTGGAGATTCTCTATTAGAGTGTTTGTGATTACATAGACACTGCTAACGATCAACGAGAGCTACAAGATCTATCAAGGGTGTTAGATTCAACAGATGACCAACAATCAATGGTGTTTATCATGTAAAATCATTACTAGAATTCAGCCATCTAGTTACTTCCTTTCGGCCTAAGATAACTAGAATAACAATCCCGTTAACACAATGTTGTTTAAAAGCAATTCTTTCCTTATGAATTCTTACGAATCCTTTCGGCCTTATTTCGTGATGAAATCTTCTCAAATCCATTTTAAAGAGTAAACATGATGCTTGTCACACATCATATCCCATACTAATTCGTGCACTAACTTTTTGGAATAAAAACATTAAGAAAACCCTTTCGGCCAATATTCCCCAAAGATGTTTATATCAAAAAATTAAGCAAGATTAGATATTATCCCAACAAACTCATAAATTAAGAAGAGTTTTCATGCATCACCTTTTTAAAGAAAAGAATACTCCATGACTTACTACATCGTTCACACAAGTATATACCAAATTACTCTATATCAATCATATTCAAACACAAGTAGTAAACAAAACTTTCATTAAACTCAAAGTAACAATAATTCATTCTAAATAAACAAGATGTACCTAACTTGAGAATTACAAAAACTAGAATTGTGGAACTATAGCAACCACGCTCCTCCAATCGACTACTAATACAAATAAACAACTTCACACTCGAACCAAACTCTTGAGACTTTAACTCAAAGTTTCCTGGACGTTTCTAATGTTATAGTAACCTTTGGGGCAATTATAAGAAGATAGTAAGAACTTTGGTGTAAGCCTTACTTAGATTTAGATTGGTACCCTTTGTATCTAGCCTTGGATACTAATTTATAGCCTCCAAGACACTTATTCTCCAAGGATAAACTTCCTCCAGGAGTTATGGACTAGAAATGATCAGCCACCAATGATAATGAGGAGTAAATTCATCATTAAATGTAATTTTGTAAATGCAGCAACTTCCATCCGATCGGACATGAATCCAACCGATCGGATGGACCTTCTGGCATCATCCATCCGTTTCGGATACGGGCTCCATCCGAACGGATGGATGTGACATGTATCCTCCTTTTTGTCTTTTCTTTGTAAATCTTTGTCGCATGTTTTCTCCTACATTTTGGCACTGATTTCTTCCATAGAACTTGATATTTTCTTGACATATGAACGTAGAAATCTTGAATCTATCAAATCCTTGAGTCCTTGTGTGATTCTTCACTCGTTTCCGTCTCGAAAATCTCTAATTGTGCATATTCACTTCATTTCTTCATCTTTTCATCACTTTTTCCTGTTCTTAGCTACATTTGCTTGTATAAACACTTTTCCATGATTAAGTAACAAATACATACAAATATGACCAAATATGATGCACAAAACTAATAATAACGCACCTAAAAACATGTGTAATTTAAGCGTTATCAAATCCCCCACACTTGAGTTTTGCTCGCCCTCGAGCAAGTCTAGAAGAAAAATAATCTCAATGGTATAGTTTATTTGTGATTCCAAAAATCTAACAATCATCCCGAAGGTTAATTGTTAATTTTTAACTTTTAGTGCGAAAATTATATGGAGCATAAACAAGTATAAAGCATGATAACATAACTAAGCACCTCATGAAGAATAATTTGAATTCACTCATCACTCCAAGGAAATTTGATTGGTAAACCACTCATAGCTAAGTCATGATTCATGTTTCTTACCATAGGCTTGTACAAGTATCAAAACAACAAAACAAAACATCAAAGAGGTCTTTTATTTGGGTTTAAGGTGAAGGTTACCGGCTTATGTTCAAATATCTCATACAAAAACATTATAGATCGCTGGTGCATATTTTAAAGAAGTAATAACGGATGGTCACTAGATTATACCTTGGATCGCTGGCGCGTTATTCACATAACGGATGGTCACCAAAACATGCTCTAGATCGCTGGCGCGTCATTCCATTACCAAAAATACGGATGGTCACTAAAATATTTATGCACTAAATATTCTTACAAAGCCATCACTTAATTCGAATGCTCAAAGTTTAACAACGAATAAAGTATATTGGTGAGGTTTAGAATTAGACATGGGAAGTTTCTACAGAATGTAAAATAAGAATCAAGTCCAAATTCCGTTCCCAAAATCTTTATACCAAAAATGATTATTCTCCAAACTCCTTCGATTGTTACTCCGCATCCCATACACTTTTATTTCTCTTATGAGCTTCATTGGCTAATTGATACTTTTCATACTCTGGCTCATTAGCTATCGCTTTATTTTTATTTTATTTTTATTATTTTTTCAATAAACTTCCTTCGTCACCCCCACACTTCGGATGAGCATACGCTACAAAAAATACAAATAAGAGTAGCGATCTCCTTCTTCGTTGAAACAACATATACACATAGCAAAATGTGGTCAACGCATAATTATCAAAAAATTAAGAATTTTCGAACTTCAAATGAACTTGATTCGGGTAAGGCTAAGGTGCAAAGTGTAAAATATTTTTGTATTTTTCTGGGTTTAATCAAAAGAAAAGATTGGCTCAGAAGGTGTAACTAGGGGTATCTAGCGTTAAAGATAAACGCTAACAAATAGGTTTCAAATACGAAGAAAAAACTAACCGATGTGATTAGTAAAAATAGTAAAAGGATGGCCATTTGGTATAAATACTAAGTTGCCTCTTATCATTTGAATATATTTTTATCACTCGAAAGTGATGTTAACCGTAATGCATAATAAGTACAAGTTCTAGAATCAACACAATCACCGGCACACTCATAGCAAAATATATAGCATAAGAAATGCTTTATACAAAAAGGCTTAAATCCTCACAATTTAAGGTGAAAAAGCTATAACATGTACTAGTAAATGTTATCATTCTAAAATGAATTTGCTCTAATAATTTGATTAAGCTCCAAAAATTTTCAAATACCCTTATTTTTACCATTGAAACAATCTCATTTACTATATAACTTATGCGTTAAAACTACTAGAAATTTTCAAGGGCGAACGAATTCTAGTTACTTGAATTCACAACTAATCATAAAAATTAAAAATAAACCTATTTTTCCTATTTTCTTCCCTCCCCCACACTTAAGTTTCGCATTGTCCTCAATGTAATAAAAATAACTTCAAAGTAAATGAAATGGGAAAAATTTAGTAAAATAGAAACTACCGGGGTAAAAATACGCAATATGTATATTTGATCACAAATAAGCAAATGAGTTCTCCGACTCCAAATATTGATCAACCATAAGCTTCCGTAATGTCACCCCTGCAAAAACTGCAAAAATATACGAAACAAAACAAACAAAAACAAAAACACAAACAAAAATACTAAAACAAACCAAATCTTAACATAGTACGTTATTAATCCTAAAAGAAAGATTTATAGAAAGAGATAGAAATTATTCAACACACATAATTGTTTTTGAAACAAACCATAAACCAATGACGATCACTCGCCGTCATCATAATCTATGTCGGGATTAATAAACTCATCCTCGCTCTCCTCTTCATCCGTGTCCTCTTCAACTCTACGTTTCTTCTTGCCACCCTTAGATGATCCGCCAACGTCGAAACTGTGACCTCCAACACTCGCACCTCCCATGTTAGGAACTCTACCATAAGCCGAATACGGTTCGGGAAATGGTGAATAACCAGGATAGGGATATGGGTACGGACCAGGATAGGGCTCATAAGGAATTGGGTAGGGAGGAACATTAGGTGGTTCGTAAAGTGTCACCTCATAGCTATTCTCTCGAGCAATGTCCTGGAGCATCGGCATAGAATAATCGTAGTTATAGTCTTGCCTCATCATCATCGAATCTCTCCACACATCCCTACGTTCAATATCATTCAACTCACTATGCCAATCTCCCCACCCCGAATCAAAACTACCCGGAGCATATCCATAAAGACCTCCCGTTTGTGGCGTTGGTTGTTGTTGTGGCATCACAATTTCTGGCTCAGTCCATTCTCTTAACGATCTAGTCCTCCTATTCAATGCTTTCCTAAAACCTTTGTAATCCCAAGTCTCACTTTCCTTTGGTTCCGAACACTTAGCCAACTCATTCTCTTCAAAATAACCCAAATTCCTTGCTAAAGCGGTCACATAATGACCTCCACATATGTCACTCTTATCCTCGATCCCCGATGCTCTCCTAGAAAGATATTCAGCTATAATCCAAGCCGCATTACCATTGTTGTCTTCCTCAAGCAATTTCATCACCCATAAGTCGGGTTTGTTACACTTGTCACAACTACCCGTCCTATGTAAAACTCCCCAAGTGATCAACTTTTGCAAGATCTTCATCAACAGATTCCTAATCTTAGATGCATTCCTCCTAAACAACTCGGATCACCAGCACGATTCCAATACTCCAAAACACCATCATAACTATTGTGAAACCTTGTCAACCTCAAGAAGTGTGTCTCAAACAACCTATGATTTACCTCATCTTGTTCATACAAACCAAGATGAACCGCAAACTGTGGCAAAGTATAAGCATGCTCAACACCTCATAACCTAAACCAAATACAAACTTCCCTCTTAAGATCATAAACTTTTCTTTCAAAGTAGAACATAGAAAAGAATTCCAAGCACCATTCACGATAAACATCTTCATATATGTTAAAAGCTCTTTCCTAAGAAAGATCCACAAATGTATCCCAATCAGCCGGTTACACATAACTCATTCTCATCATTTCCCTCAGTTGATCATCACAATCATACTCAGCAAACAAACTCCAATCAATAACACGAGGTGGAACAATTTTCCTACCTTGAAGCTTAGAAATCCGTTCACGAAAGGCATGCTTCTCCTCTTTCTTCAAATTACTGAACTTAAGATTCTCGTTCCTTTCCGTTTGAAGATTGTACGAGACCTTCTGCTTTGAATTCCTAAAAACATACTTCGTCACAATCTGGCTAACTTTCACTCCCCTTGAACTCGAACTACCTGCAACATGACTCTGAAAATCACAAATTAATGTTAGTATAAGAGTATAAGATCCAATGCTATACAAATTAGAAGTCAAAAAGTCGAAACACAAAAATCTTAAAAATGTTAACGAGGCATCCATCCGTTCGGTATTCCATCCATCCGATCGGATGGATCCTCATGTCCCATCTGTCAAAAATCCCAAAACCTAATTTTTCGACTCTTTCCACTTCTAATCTATTCCTACTTCATCCTAACCTGTTTTTGATCATCCATGGTGGTTTCTAATCATCCAATTCAACCTAATAACAATCCATATCATCTCCAAACACTACCTTAATCAAACACAAGAACATGAAAGAACACTATCTAATCAAATCTTCCAATTAATGTTCAAATCAACAATGCACTATCCTAACATCACTAATTAACAAGCATATAACATCTGGAAATCATCAATTGCAAACAAACATACTTCAAAATTAAAACCCAATTCAATTCGAAATTTCAATCAATTAATTCTTCCTCAAGACTTAATCAATCAATCTAATTCTTTTTGCAATGATTTCCTCTATCAATTACCCGCTTATTCTCAAAAGATTGCATCTTAATTCGCATTATATCAAAAACACCCAAATCTTGACCTTATTCAAATAATCCGAATTAAAACTTAATTAAAGTAAATTGATGATGTTACTACTTGTTTTGGAGCCATGGATGATATGCTAACACTCCTGCAACTCTAACTCAACTTAATGTGGTCGAATTTTTAGACCCAATTTGATGGATTGTGTGTGTGTGTGTGTGTGTGGGTTTCTTATGATTTTTGAAAAGTTGGGCTTATATATTCAATTCCATCCGTTCAACTTTCGATCCATCCGTTTTGGATTGAATTTTTGTAAAAATTAATTTTTCAAAACCTCAACACTTAGTTTACTTGATACAAGCAACTAATATGTTTACTTTTATCAAAAACCTTTTTGTATGTAAATTTTCCACCACACTACCAAAATTGGACTATAACTTCTAACTCTAACAAAACTAAACACTAAGTAACTCAACTAAAAACTTAAAACTCCATACTCATATTAAGACATAAAACATAACACATAAGATAAATAGTCTTAACCATAAAACTTGAAATAAAAATGCATGAAAAATAAAAATTGAAACAAACAAACTAGCACAAGAAGTGCTTTATTCTTGAAACTTGCTCCTCTTGCTCATTTAGCCTTGAAAATGCTCATTCCTAAGAATGTCTTCACTTTGGTACTTTCCGGATAGCTTCCGGTTTGTCTTTTGTGTTTTGAACTTTCTTGCAGAGTTTCTTCCGCTTGGGCATACGATATCAAATTTGACATACCACTCCCCATCACCTTCTTCCTTCTTGTAGTTGTTAGGTCCATCGGGCCCCCACTCCAAATTTTTAAGTTGAACCGGTAACGATCCAAGAAAATCTGTAAGTTTGTTAAACACAAGAATATTTTTAATGGGTTAAAGAAGGCCTCCATAGCAAGAGCTCTTTCCATTGCATCCTCAATATCGAAGAAACTAGGTGTCAATGGCCCAAACTTAGGCCTTCCCTCTTCGTCTCTACCAACTTCAAAACAACCAAAGTAATCTTCCTCTTCATCGTCAATACCATCCTTCCTTCCTTTCCTAGGCGTAGGGTAATAAGTATGCTTAAGAATTCCATCATCAATAGTCATGGTTCCACGCCCCATATCTATTATTGCCCCACATGTTCTTAAGAAAGGTCTCCCCAACAAAATTGGTAATTCCTTATCAACCGGTATGTTTAGTACTAGAAAATCACTCAAAAATGCTTGATAACCTATTTGAACACGTACATTCTTTACTTCCCCCATAGCTTTTGCTTTCGAATTATCCGCCATAGTAAGGTTTGATTGGTTAGGTTGTGGGTTACAAAATCCTAACCTTTGATACAATGGATAAGGCATCACACTTACGCTTGACCCCGTATCGGCCAACGAATACATTGGAGTAGTCTCGTTCACCTTTATTGGCAAAACAAAGTTTCCCGGGTCACTCATCTTTTTAGGAAGCCCATTCTCTACTGTTCTCTCCCTTTCTACTTCATCAAATGTCATATCTTCCAACCTCGACCTTGCCATCATGACCGAGTCCAACTTCTTCCTATAGGTCATGTAATTATTCAAAACCTCAATAACCGGTTTCTTCTCCATGAGTTCATGGATATTAGCTTCTAAATTATCCAATATTGCTTCTTTTTGTTCATTTGTTAACGGTTGGGTAACTTTTGGTGAATTTGGTGGTGTACTAGGTAGTGATGATGATGATGATGTGGAATTAGTCACTTTTGGGTTGGAGGGTTGGGTGAGTTTGTTTAGTGGTGCTTTCTTCCTATTTGCTTTTCCCATCTTACAAACCTCTTCCTTTCCTTCCTTTTTCTCTTCCATGCCTTCACATAACTCCGCTATCATAACATCCACTTCTTTTTCTTCCTCCAAATCAGTTATATTGATCCTCAACTCACTAAGTGCAAAGTCCACTATACACTTAGTAGTCACAAGAAAATCCCTACCAAAAACAACTTCCGGTTCATCGGAATTGCAATAATCAAGAACAACAAAGTCAACCTTAAAAATGTGTCCATGAATGTTCACTTTCACATCCTTAACCTTCTTTCTACCATAATCCTCATAGTCAAGACGAACAAAACCAAGCTTGTCTAAGACATCTGCCGTGATATAGTTGTCCCCATACTCCATATTAAGTTGTGCATCCCAAGCCTTGATCCCCTCCACCGTACAAGGTGTAGCAAACCTCATGTGTGGGGCATCAAACTCCTTAGGAGGAGCTCGTGTGAAAACAACCACCCATTTCTTAGGTTCCTTAGGCCAAAAAACATCATTCTCTCCAACTATTTCTCCATTTTCCAAATCCGCCTTCGCTTTCTCCAACATGCTTTCCAATCTCTCCAAAGAATCACCTGAATCTTTGAACATATCCTCCAATTTCCTTAAGTATTCCGAAATTTGACTCAAACTCTCCATTTCACTAAAGCAAATTACTAACTATAACATAGCCATCAACAAAACAACCAAATCATTAGCGTCGGGGTTAGTCATAATAAAAAATATACCTAAAATGAAACAATACCAAATAAGTCAACAAACTAAAACACTAAAACCACAAAAACAACTCAAAATAAAAATCATTAAAAATTTTACCGAGGCATCCATCCGTTCGGATGGTCATCCATCCGTTCGGATGGATTCCTGCACATCTCCATCCGAATCGGATACGGGTTGTATCCGATCGGATTGATCAAACCTGAAAAAAAAATTATAACTTAATTAAAACGTAATTAAAAATAACTTTTAATAATTATTCTTATGACTTATCTATTTATTGAAAACTCCAATTAATATTAATTAATTAACTAATTAAAACATAAAACATTAAAATTAAAATCATTAAAAACATTAATTTTACTTTTAAATGACATAAATTAAATTAACTACTTAATTGTCCTAATTAACAACCACTAGTTAAAATCATTAATTAATAATCATAAACTTAATTAAAACTTCTAATTACTTATAATTAACTCTAACAATTAAACTAATCATAACTAGAACTTAATTAACATTAAACATTCATTAACTAAACAAATAACATGAAAACAATAAAAAAAATTAAAACCTAAAAATTTTTAACGAGCCAACCATCCGATCGGATGGAAATCCATCCGATCGGTTGGATGAAAAACAACTTTTTTTATACTCTTTTACTTTTTACTTTTACCAACTCGAATTTTATGATTAACAAACTAAAATACTAAGAAATCTAATTAAATCCCCGGCAGCGGCGCCAAAAACTTGATGTGCTCTTGGTGTGTACAAGTTTTAAATTTATAAACATGCTTATACGATTAACTATTTAACACATATGAGAAAGTATACTCATCTGTTTTAGTAAAGGTGGGTAAGTCGAGATCGTCCCAAAGGATTTTAGCGATTAAAGTATTATAAAACTAGTTTGTATAAAAAGGGTTGTTAATCCTAATTAGTGAAAATTTAAATCTTTAAGTAACCAAATTATCTAAAACATATACTTGTGTGAAATGCTACAATCAATTATTTGGAGTATTCATGTTAAGCTTGGTGTAAACTCGTTATGATGCACAACTTTTATATGAATGACCAACAATCAATGGTGTTTATCATGTAAAATCATTACTAGAATTCAATCATCTAGTTACTTCATTTCGGCTAAGATAACTAGAATAACAATCCCGTTAACACAATGTTGTTTAAAAGCAATTCTTTCCTTATGAATTCTTACGAATCCTTTCGGCCTTATTTCGTGATGAAATCTTCTCAAATCCATTTTAAAGAGTAAACATGATGCTTGTCACACATCATATCCCATACTAATTCGTGCACTAACTTTTTGGAATAAAAACATTAAGAAAACCCTTTCGGCCAATATTCCCCAAAGGTGTTTTTATCAACAAATTAAGCAAGATTAGATATTATCCCAACAAACTCATAAATTAAGAAGAGTTTTCATGCATCACCTTTTTAAAGAAAAGAATACTCCATGACTAACTACATCATTTACACAAGTATATACCAAATTACTCCATATCAATCATATTCAAACACAAGTAGTAAACAATAATTCATTGTAAATAAACAAGATGTACCTAGCTTGAGAATTACAAGAACTAGAATTGTGGAACTATAGCAACCAATCTCCTCTAATCGACTACTAATACAAATAAACAACTTCTCACTCGAATCAAACCCTTGAGACTTTAAATCAAAGTTTCCTGGACGTTTCTAATGTTATAGTAACCTTTCAGGAAATTATAAGAAGATAGTAAGAACTTTGGTGTAAGCCTTACTTAGATTTAGATTGGTACCCTTTGTATCTAGCCTTGGATACTAACTTATAGCCTCCAAGACACTTATTCTCCAAGGTAAAACATCCTCCAGGAGTTATGGACTAGAAATGATCAGCCACCAATGATAATGAGGAGTAAATTCGTCATTAAATGTAATTTTGTAACTGCAGCAACTTCCATCCGATCGGACATGAATCCAACCGATCGGATGGACCTTCTGGCATCATCCATCCGTTTCGGATACGGGCTCCATCCGAACGGACGGATGTGACATGTATCCTCCTTTTTGTCTTTTCTTTGTAATTCTTTGTCGCATGTTTTCTCCTACATTTTGGCACTGATTTCTTCCATAGAACTTGATATTTTCTAGACATATGAACGTAGAAATCTTGAATCTATCAAATCCTTGAGTCCTTGTGTGATTCTTCACTCGTTTCCTTCTCGAAATCTCCAATTGTGCATATTCACTTCATTTCTTCGTCTTTTCATCACTTTTTCCTGTTTTTGGCTACATTTTAACAAATACATACAAATATGACCAAATATGATGCACAAAACTAACAATAACGCACCTAAAAACATGTATAATTTAAGCGTTATCAAGTATTCGCAAACAAAAGACGCTCAAATGGCTTTTTACGTGGCGAGGAGGAAGAGGGAAGAAAAGGCGTTTGAAAAGGAAGAAATGTTTTTGGAGAAAGGAAAAAAGGGCAGTGGAGATGCAGGATATGCAACTGCTCATTCTAGATGCCAGCTTAGTTAATGACCCGGTAAAAGCCGATATCATTCGCAGGAGACAAGCAATAATAACTAGGAAATACTAAAATCTCCCTGGCCCTGACGATGAATAAAATGTTTAATTTTCATATTAGTAGTATGTGTTGTATGTTTTTATTTACGTATCGTATGTTTTTTAATTTCGTATCGTATGTTTTTTATTTCGTATCGTAGTTTATTTAAAATGAAATGAATAAAAAAGATAAAGGCGTAAGTGGCTTGGAAATGAATATAAAGGCTACAAACCTACTCTAAAAAGCTTGGAGCAGCTTAGAAACTCCTAATATGACTGAAATAAAGTTAAATGAAATTGAATCTAAGGTCAAAACACTAAAACTCATATTTCTACTTGATCTAAAATCCAAATCTAAACACCTCTTAAGAAACTGAAAATGAATTTTATCTCTAATTTAAACTATAATAAGCTATGACTTTCAGAAGTTTAACTGACTATATTAAGCACTTAAAAGCAAATTTCAACAAGTAATAAGCACTATAATAAGCTAGCAGTTTTAAGCTAATTTTTGTGTTTTTATGAAATTTTATGCAAAACTAATTCTAAAATTAACTCAGAAAACTGAATTAAAAATAGGACTAATAACAAATCATATCTAGTAAATCATTTTACTACTAAAATTGGTACAATTAAATGATGGGTTCACACTAATAACAAATCATAATACGCGAGGGAGGCATGTAGTTAATTCAAATAATTGTTTACAAATCAAATGAAAGAAAAATAATCGTGTTCAATTTGTGTACCATTGCTTATTTGATTGATTTTTTTTGCATGAGTTGGAAAGTTTCTACTCACACTTTATATGAGATGTTTTTAGAATAATTTACCCAAAAATATATAAAGGGATTTCTAGATTGTTAGGATATAAGTTTATCAACATTTATCAAGTCTCGGTTATTTCAGTATATGTAATAGGTTGCTATTATATTTGTTTACTTATGTTTAAACGTTTAGATTCCAATAAGCGTCCAATGGGCCTAGAAGCCCACGTTTAGAGAAGATAGGGAAGAGAGGAGTGTTGCCCTACTCTTCACCTATAAATAGGACTCATTGTATTTCATATTTCTTGTTGGTTATTTCATTATCTTAAGAAAACTCTTGCACTTTTACCTTTCATATTGATCTAATCAACCAAACTCTATTTCTCATCTTGTTTCTATACTTGTGTTTACAATATGATGACCTAACAAGTGGTATCAATCGCTAGAAGAAGGTGTATGTTTTGTTTTTGTTTCCAACGAACCAATATTTGTGTTTTTAGTCGTTATTTTTGTTAAATTTTGCAACTTTCTTGTTTGTTTCATGTTTATCTCACATCTTTATCATCAAAACTTGTGCTACAAACTCAAACAACCAACAAAGTCTCAAAATTTTTCACAAAAACTTGATTCGTATAACTTGTACTATTTTTCGAGATTTTTGAAATTTTAGAAAAATCGTTCAAGTTTGCAACTTTCTTTAAGACTTCATCATTTTAAAGTTAGTTGTACAAGAATCTTGGATTAAAAACCTTATCTTGGCTTGCTTTTTACAAAAACAAAATCTGCCAAACTTTGACTAGTTTTCGAGAAACTTAAAACCCCATTCTATCGAGATCTTTGTTAATTGCTCCTAAGGGGTTTCCGTTGCTTACTCAGTGCTTTTCTCTCTTGTATAAGAAAGAAAACACTTCGACTCGTTGGATATTATCGAGCTTGTATAATCTCGATAATTTTGGATAAATTTTTTTCGAAAATTTGAAACTTTCGAGAACTTCACAAACTTTTCGAAATCAGTTTTTGTTTTCGAAATCTTTGTTGTTTTTCGAAATCTTTTCATAATCTTTCGAGAAATTTGCTGATTTCATAATTTTAAAAGATTTTGATACTTTTCTAAATTTTTCTCGATAAATTGTAACTTTTCGAGAATATTGGAAACTTTCGAGAATTTTTTTTTTGATTTTTCGAAATCTTTTGCCAGAACTTTCGAGATCTTTGGACTTAGACTGTTTTTCGAGATATTCTTCAACAAAGTTTCGAGAACACACTTGGGAAAGTTTTCGAGAATTGCCATAACACTTATACCTTCTACAAGATCCATTTACACACAAGTCTTTCATCATGTCTCAACCACCGTACTACAACTTTCATCATCAGCAACCCTATCATCAAACACAATTGTTTCGTCAACAACAACAACAATATCAACAACAACCTCAACAATCATATCCATATAATCAAATGGTCTCTCAACAACATGTCATGATGCATCAACATCAACAACTGCCTCAACCTCCACCATTTCCAATGCAACAAATCACTCAACCGTCGAAACAAACTCATTGGTTTGACCAAATGTGTGAAGTCATCACTACTCAACAATCAAGACATGAAGCAGGTTCACTTGACACACCACCTATGCTCACACCCGGTAATTATGTTCAGTGGTCAAGTCGATTCCTAAGATTTCTTGAACTCAAGAAACCACATGGCAAATACATGAGACAAGTTATCAATGAAGGTCCATTTGTAACACCGACTAACCTTGTCCCTGGTGATCCTAATGCTAATCCACCCATACCGGAATCATACAGACCCCTTACTGATGCTCAACTTACTGCTGAACAAGTACTTCACAAAGAAGCTGATGAATATGCCATGATTTACATTCTGCAAGGCATACCTAATCCGATCTTTCGCAGTGTTGATGCTCAGAAAACTGCTAAGGCAATGTGGGAACATGTTCATCTCCTAATGGAAGGAACTCAGTTGAATCAGGAGGACATGGAGTCAAAACTTTACATGGAATACACACATTTCATGATTGAGCCAATGGAATCACTTGAGTCATACTATCACCGCTTCACTAACATCATTAATGACCTCGATAGACACAACATCATCTTACCAAAGATTGCTGTCAACACGAAGTTCTTAGGATGTCTTGGTCCTGATTGGCAGAAGTATGTGACATTTGTTCGACAAGCCCGAAACCTTCATGAAACACCATATGGTTTGTTGTATGACTATCTGAAACATCATCAACATGAAGTAGACAACGATCGCGCTCTCAGAGGACATTACTCACAGCCCCCACCTACAAACTCTTTGGCGCTTGTTGCTCAATCACATGTTCCGTCTCCATCATTACAACACAATGTTTATCATCCAGAACATGCTTATCTCAACAACCCATCTCAGTATTCATCTTATGATTCCACAATGCACCCTCCTGCAAATCAATTTGCCTCATATGACAATAATGACACCTTGTCTTCACAACATACTACTAATGATGACGATGATGATGAGGACTTTAACAGTCTCAACCAAGGAATTGCACTCATTGCTCGAGCTTTCAGCAAATTCTCAAACAAGTCCAACAATCGTCTTTGTACATCTTCAAACACAAGGAATCAAGCTGTCATTCACGATGGTCGCGTTGAAATTCAGAATCGTAACAGTGGTAGATTTGGATCGGGTGGTTATATGGGTAACTCCAATTCTGGACAACGGTTTAACAACAATGGAGGATTCAGGAACAATGGTGGTGTCCCTCAGAAAAAGGCAGAAATTGTTGATACAGGGAATACTAAATCAGGGAATACCGTCATCAGATGCTATAACTGCAATGGAATAGGTCACTTGGCAACTGCATGTCCATCACCACGAACTCAAGGCAGTAAGTATCACAAGCAGGCATTACTCCTTGCTCTCAAAGATGAAGCCTGCAGCAATACGAATGCCAATGACAACAGCTTCATGGCTAATGCACATTCCGATGATGATATGGAAGATTTGGAAGCTGCTGTTATGCTTATGGCCAACATGCATGAACTCCACATAAGTGACTCGGGCCCAGTCTATGACTCCGATGGTCTTTCTCAGGTAACTGATCTTAACTCATGCCTCATACATGAAATTGCCTCCCCTTCTGCATCTGCATCTGACAAGGAACAAGGCGTTCAAAATGATTCATTGTTATCTACACACACGAATACTCAAATGCACACAAAAGTTATATTTGATGATTATCAAATTAACCCGGTTGTCACATTTGATGATTCGGATAATGAAACTGTCAATGATAACAATGCTCACGTTGAACATCTTCATCCTTCGTCTGGTCCAGATTCAGAACTTCAGTCCCTTCTCATGACTAGCCAATCTCAAAATATTAAATGTCAAGAGCTTAATGCTAGATTGAAAGAGAAAAATGCATTATTAACTAGGGATATTGAGTGCTATAAATTTCAACTGGCAAACGCGGAAAAACTGGTTCAACGAGAAAAAGGCTTTGAAATTGCTTTTCAAAAATCTTCTCTTCACGAAAAAGAGTTAGAACATCAAATTGCTAAAATTATGGAGTCTAAAAATAACTTAGCTTCTGAACTGGAAAAACAAGCGTTTGTACACAAACAACAAATTGCACAACTTGAAGCAGTCATTTTACAAACTAAAACTGAGTTGTCAAATTGTCAAGCTGAGTTCACAGAACATAAACGCAAAACCAGAGAAAAAGTTAAGTCATACGTAGATGAGATTGTTGAATTGGAACATAA
>LBNU01025025.1:0-19915 GCA_014162995.1 Artemisia annua | reverse complement strand
ATGTTAGATCACCTGCAGGTTGGACATCATACAAGTTGAATGTGTATAAGTTGTGGCTCCTTGCAACTCTCAGCAGAATGTTTGTATCTGCTGGAAGTTGAAAGTCTTTAGACAGCACAAGACATTCATCCTCAGAGAAGAAGACTTTGTTCTTGGTGTCACAAATTTGTGAGACTGAGAACAAATTGAAGTTTTGCAGTTCCTTCACAAAGTACACATTCTGAAAGTCCAACTTGGGTGTTCTGATGGTTCCTTTCCCAGTAATTCTACCTTCACCTCTACCAAAAGTTACAGAACCACCATGTTGAATTGGCACAAAATCATGTATTATGTCTTTATTCCCTGACATGCTTCTAGAACAACCACTATCCACTATGCCTACTGCTTTACTTTTAAGAGGATGTTCCTACAACAACAACAAAAATAATATACAAAAATTAGTACACTTTGGAGACTCAAGTCATCACTCACTTGAGTCTGCCTTGTGGATCATAAGTGTTAGGCCATGGAGATATATAAGATCCACCATTGTTCTTGGGTCTGTTTTGAAAATTTTGTCCCATATAGTTCCAAGAACAACCTTCTGAGGGCTTAACAGCAGAATCCCATGGTGCCTCCCACCCCATATACATTGGGTGATAATAACTAGGCCAAAAACCATTCGAAAAGGAAGAATTATTAGGTCTATAGAATGGTCTAGCAACTTGTCTTTTCCTACTGGGTGGAAAAGGTCTACCAGCAGAAACAGGTCTATCCGCAGGAACTGACTTATCAGCAGAAACTGATTTATCAGCAGGATTGGATCTGCTGGTTTGGGGAGCTGCTTGTGAAACATAAGGGGGTATATCAGTAACATTTTTCCACTTTGGTCTAGGTCTGGTCTGATTAGCACACACACCCATTCTCTGCTCANCCCCCACCCCATATACATTGGGTGATAATAACTAGGCCAAAAACCATTCGAAAAATAAGAATTATTAGGGCTATAGAATGGTCTAGCAACTTGTCTTTTCCTACTGGGTGGAAAAGGTCTACCAACAGAAACAGGTCTATCCACAAGAACTGACTTATCAGCAGAAACTGATTTGTCAGCAGGATTGGATTTGCTGTTTTGGGAAGTTGCTTGTGGAACATAAGGGGGTATATGAGTAACATTTTTCCACTTTGGTCTAGGTCTTGTCTGTTTAGCATACACACCCATTCTCTGCTCATGAAAATTACAATCCTTAATCAAATGAAATTTACTTCCACACACAAAACATTTCTTCTTTTTAGAAGATTTATTCAAAATAGAAGATGTTCCAAAACAAGCAGAAGTATTCAAACCACAAACATTATCAGAATTGTTTTGCACAAAATTAAAAACATTGTCTTGCATAGAATTAAATGTCAAGTCTTCAAGTGAAGTTGTGTCAGAACTTGGTTCATCAGCAGCAACTCTAACAGACTTGGGTGTATGCTTGGGTGGGGTCTTGGGAAGGTCAGACTTTTCACTTGAATCACAGCTGGTATAAATGGTAGACCCTTGGTCTGAGGACTTGTCACTGTTAGAAAAAGAGATAAAGTCATTAGTGTTACAAGTAGGGTCTGGCAAGTCATTGGACTTTTTGCCATAGAGATGGTGTGATCCATCAAAGTCTGAGGTCTTAGTGGTAGGCATGTGTTCTCCTCTAATAGGTCCATTGACAGCATGTAAATCTCCTTCTTTTACATAATTTGCTAACCCTGCTGGTGTAGAGTTCTTTATATCATTGATTGCCTCTACACCAACATACTTCTGAAAACCTAATCCTATCTCAGATTTTACAGATTGACTACTATAGAGTAATTCAGCTAACTTACCACCTGAAATTAGCCATTTATTATGCCTATCCACCTTATTATCTAGCTTCTCTTGTAATTCCTGTTTTTCTAAATCTACTCTAGCTTTTTCTTTTTCAGAATATTTTAACTCATTTAAAGCATTAGTTAAATCTCTTTCCAACACTCTTATCTTTTGTTCATAAGTAATCTGATTCTTTTGAAACCATAATTTCTGCTGCTCTAAGGTTTTAAAAGCATCTTTGTGAGCTTGAAGGGCTACAAAGCATTCATTGTACTTAGGTTTCATGTCATCATAAGCTTCCTTAAGATCATTATATTTATCATTACAACCAAAAACACAGTTATGTGTCTGAGAGATGCCCATAAAGGCAAACTGATCATGCTCATCCTGTGTGTCACACCAAGCCAGCATGCCACTCTGCTCAGTATCATGACTCTTCTCATCATCACTTTCAGGTTCATGTATTTTCCAGTTCACATGCTCATCCAGAGATATCATTGCTTTAGCTTCTCCAGCTCCAACCTGTTTCTACTGATAGGCAGAATACCTTACATCATCATCATTCTTCTTACTCTGGCACTCTCTGGAGAAATGACCGAATTGACCACAATTGTAGCACTTGACCTTCTTTCTATCAAATCTAGCTGGATCTCTTGCTTTGAACCCAAACTTCCTCCCAGCCTTCTTCTCAAATCTCTTGACATTCACTGAGAGCATAGCCATCTGCCATTTCAGGTTCATCTCCTCCAAATCCAATGGGTCAACTTGATCAAAATCCTCATAGGTAAGTTGCTGCAGATCTTCATACTCAGCAACAAAAGACTGAAGCATCTCTTCCATCACATTACTAGACTGGGAGTGAGATGTTTGTCTAGAAGTGACGTAGGAGGTTGATGATGCTGATGAAGATGGGCTTGCAACAGAAGTCAACTTATTGGACGTGGTGCTCACAAAAGCTGAGTAAGTGAGAGTGGATGAACGAGTGTGAGTTCGAACATCAGGCTCAAGACTTTTGAGCTTGTTGTAGAGATCATCAAAGGTGAGGTTATCAAGCCCACCTTTAGCTTTGAGGGCAATACTGACTTGCAACCATGATGGAGGTAAAGATCGTAGAAACTTGGCATTGCAGTCTTCATTGTCTGGTTTTGCCTTCATCTAGTTTAACTGACTCAGAATTCTCTGAAATCTGTCATACCCCTTGTGGATTCCCTCTTCCTCTGAGATCTGGAACTCCTGAAACTGTTGTTTGAGCATGGATCTCTTCATCCTCTTTGATTCTTCATTGCCACGAAACCTTGCTTTAATAGCCATCCAGATGTCCTTTGCATCGTCCATGTAGTGGAAATCACCTATATGTTCATCAGGGATAGCTTGAAGGAGAATAGTTCGAGCCTTGTTCTCTCTTTGAACTGCTAAAACTTCTTCAGCAGATGTAGGAGCCACAAAGGTCAGATGACCATCAGCATCTCTGGTGGTCTTCCTTAACTTGTTACCATTAAGAACTACCTGCCACATATTGAAATCAATATTAGTGATCCAATTCTGCATCTTCATGGCCCACAAGTCATAATCCTCCTTCTTGAGATAGGGAAATTTTGCATTGCTGTTGGTGAGGTTGAGTTGATGTAAGGTTGTAGCATTGATTGGTTGAGTGACTTCTGAATCATCAGATGATCCTGGCATGGTGGTGATTGTAAGAGTTGGAAAAAGAAAGTTGTGTAAATATCACAGAGACTCCCCCGAGGCTCTGATACCACTTGTTGAAACTTAGACCTTGATAGATCTTTGAGCCTTTGGATCATTAGCAATGTCTGTGTAATCACAAACACTCTAAAAGAGAATCTATACTACTTGTATTGTTTAGCGGAATTCTAAATACAAGCACAACACGAATACTAACAATGCTTTGATCCTCTATGGATATTTTATTATCAACTAAATAATATTTTTCTGAAAACGTACATAATGCATTAGCAAGGGTTCCTTTTATACTACAAGAAACCCTAACCCTTCTTACAAGAATCAAATAACAGTAAAACAATAAAAGATATTCTACATATCTTGTCCTAAAATAAACTAAGTTTACATTCTACGGATTAACTATATCCGCAGAATCTTCTCATCCGCAGGAACACTGTCAGCAGAAACCAGCAAAGCTATCCGCAGGATCCTTTCAGCAGCATTCCTCAGCAGTAGTTTCTAGAATTCCCAACACATGTTCATTCATATATTAAGTACCAAAAGTCCTATAAATAAGGGTAATTTGCTATATAATTTACATAATATCGAGGGTATAAATATGTATAATACGAGACTCATCACCATGCAAGCAAACAAATTTAGCCATGTAATCAACACACACTCATATGTCACATGTGTATGTCATGAGTATCGAGTTCGCATTGAGTTCGTAATATGATCACATCGTATCACATTCATCATTTTTTTGCTTCGAAATGCTATTTGAGATAAAAATGATTAGATTTGATAACTTATTGGTAGTTGCGGAAAAGACAAACTTAGCTGTAGTTAAGCATCAGACATTAAACAAACAAAACATATGTATTTGATATATTAAAGTTCACAATACTAAAGGTGTCAAAAGTGCAAAATCTCCCTATTTCTTTTATCTTCAAGCATGGAAATATATATTTTCTATAAGCTTATGAGAATCAATTATATTGTTATAGGCAAACCACGTAAATCATTAAAATAATTTCTCCAAGGGCACGTTTGGTAGAGAGAATTTCAAAAAAAATGAAATGAATTAGAGAATAGAAATTCAGAGAATAGAAATCAGCAGAGAATTTTGTTCCATTCTAATGTTTGGTAATAACAGAGACTTGACCCGAGAAATGAAAAAAAAAATTAAAAAAAAAATAAAAAATAACATTTTTTCATATGAGACTTACAAGTATTTGTTTGTTGATTTTTAATTTTTTTTCCAAATAACAATTTTAAAAAATACATATATAAAAAATATATTTTTTTTAAATTATTTTTTTAAATTTATTTTCTTTAATTTTTTTTTTTAAACTAATTTTTTTTTTAAATTTAATTTTTTTGACAATATATTTTTTATAAAATTAATTAAAAAATTTATTTTTTCTAAATAACAATTCTATAAAAAATATATTTTAAAAAAATGTATTTTTTAAATAATATATTTTTTTAAATTATTTTTTATAAAAAAATTATTTAAAAAAAACTTACTTTTTAAAAAATTTATTTTAATAAAAATTATTTAATTTTTTTTGTTAAAATTTATTTTTTATAAAAATTATTTTCAAAAAATTATTTTTTTAAAAAGTAATTTTTTTTAAAAAAAATTTAAACAAATTATTTTTTTAAATAATCTATTTGACACTAAAATACACATGCAAGTTAAAAAAGGAAAAATACATATCGTAAAAAAATATTACAAAAACTTAACCATTTCCATTTCTCCAATTTCCTAACAAAAAGTGATGGAAATGAAATTTTAAAAATTACACTATCAATTTTCTATCATTTCTTTCTCTGATTCTCCACCTTTTTATTTCTGTCATCTACCAAACAATGGAATTCAATTCATTTTCATTTATGTTATCTCATTTTTCTATACAAAACACACCCTAAAATTAGTACTCCGTATCATTTATATATAGTGTAAAGTACGGAGTAGTAGATTTTTTTTTAATGATATATAAAGTGGATGGATGACAGGATAATATTGGGTCCATGTCTCTTGGATGCGAGCAACAGTAGCCGATTGTGAGCTACTGAGCCATCACCAATAATTTAACACCCCACTAGTCCACTACTAACATCAAAATCTTTTCATTTCGTACTNTTTATTTTAATAAAAATTATTTAATTTTTTTTGTTAAAATTTATTTTTTATAAAAATTATTTTCAAAAAATTATTTTTTTAAAAAGTAATTTTTTTTAAAAAAAATTTAAACAAATTATTTTTTTAAATAATCTATTTGACACTAAAATACACATGCAAGTTAAAAAAGGAAAAATACATATCGTAAAAAAATATTACAAAAACTTAACCATTTCCATTTCTCCAATTTCCTAACAAAAAGTGATGGAAATGAAATTTTAAAAATTACACTATCAATTTTCTATCATTTCTTTCTCTGATTCTCCACCTTTTTATTTCTGTCATCTACCAAACAATGGAATTCAATTCATTTTCATTTATGTTATCTCATTTTTCTATACAAAACACACCCTAAAATTAGTACTCCGTATCATTTATATATAGTGTAAAGTACGGAGTAGTAGATTTTTTTTTAATGATATATAAAGTGGATGGATGACAGGATAATATTGGGTCCATGTCTCTTGGATGCGAGCAACAGTAGCCGATTGTGAGCTACTGAGCCATCACCAATAATTTAACACCCCACTAGTCCACTACTAACATCAAAATCTTTTCATTTCGTACTAAAGTTTTTGTAAACTCAAACTTATTATTTTTAACTAGCTAAGACCCGTGTTCTTCACACGCAACAAAATTAGATAATTAAATACAGTTGCACAAATATGTATCGGGAATAAATAGGAGTAATAGGACTCATAAAACGAAATGCATGTGTCCTTTTTTCTGTTTGCTTTTGCAGTTGTTAGACATTCTTCAAATTATTTCATCATCCAACTGTTAGAATTTATGTACCATGACTTTCATATATTTATTCTAATATCAAGTAGTCACATAATGCAAAAGCGAAGGAACATCTATAACATATAAAAGATTAACATAAACATAAATAAGAACGTACCTTTTGATTCTAGCTAAACAAGAATCAATCTTTATAAACCTTCAATTGGATGAACCCTAATTAGGGTTTATATGGATCAATGATTAACCCCTTACCGTTTTGTTAATCGATCACTTGATAATAACTATAGTGAGTTATTACCTCGTTCTTGTACACACGAATTAAACCATATCAAGTTTATGCTAGTAAAAACACAAGAAACAATTTTGTTTATAAAAAAAACAAAAGTCGAATCACCCTAATAGGGGGTGTTCGGCCGATTGACTCACAAAGGAAGAAAAACACAAAGTTAAGGTTTAGTGTTGTGTACAAAAGTTACAAAAACTAATGACCCTTGATTTGTATTTATAGTGTTAATAACTTGAAGCTCAAGTTGGTGTGGGATTGGGTTTCCCCAAGCCCAACCGATCGGCCATCATTCCCACAAGGGGATCCGGAAGCTTCTTGACTTACCAATTATTAACATACACTTCTTTCCTTATATTTGTCTAACGGTAGTTAGTCCCTTTTCCCGTTAAGTACTAACGTCGTTAGTCATTTCTTGCGTCTAAATAATAAATATGTATACATAACATTTAATACATATTAATTATTTATTCTTTGATACTCATTCGTAACGTGTGCAATCCAGAGGTCTCGAGTTCGATTCTAGTCATACGAATATTAATATTTATCCACAAACTTCAACAGCTCCCACTTGGATATCTATTAATAGCGTAATGACATTGGTTAGCGTCTAGCAACACGCCAATGCCCCTAGACCAACTCGAGATAAGTTTCCTGGAAAAACCTTTAATGATTCATCATTATTATTATCCTTTTGTTATTAATACCACGTTAATGAAGATATGGATCTTAGTCATTCTTTAATTAACAATTCTGTTTCTCGTTGTTTATGATTGAGCAAGATTACCAAAACATCTGAACGTATTCCAGATAGACTTTGGGCGTGCGCACGCAAACATCTTGTCAACCCTACGAGGGGCCCAGCAGTATTAAACTTCAAAACAAATTTGAAGGAACAAATTCTCTCTTGACTACAAGAATAACCCATGAACTTTGCAACACTTCTGAAAACAATCCTTATGACTACCAGTTACGGATAGCGGTAAATTGCTTCACAGAAATGCACTACATTCATGACACTTATCTGGTATCTCAAGTCTGAGGATAACTAAATTCATGATTTGCTTACTGACAAGATCCATAAAGTAAAATCATGTAGTTGGGATAAGTCATATATTCAATTCATTGAATATCATGTGAAATTGGTATGACAATGCATCAATATACTTTCAAATATATTCTAACCAATACTCAGATTTGTCTTAGTTTAATGATATTCCCATATCATTAATTGACAACAGACAATTTAGAATAACATAAGTTATTCATGGATTTAAATATGCAAATATAGGATACAATCTATTATTAATGAAAACAAACGTACAAAGTAATTTAATTCATTACAAATAATAATTGCTTAATATCCTTTATCCAAATACTAAATAGCTCAATGCATAATAATTCTAGTTAATGAATTATGCCTCAAGTCATGTCAATCATACTTGTTGACAAGGCATAAATCAACTAACTTTGATCTATAATAATTTTGAGAATACTTACTTCAAGAATTCAATTAGCGAAATTCTTGTATATTTATATCCAACTATCTTGATATAGTCACATAATATTTCATAAATGGTGTGACATCCTCAATCACCAATTTATGACAATCAAACTTTCAAATATTTTAAAGTTTAAAGTATTCTAATTCTTTAATGTATAATGCAACTATACTCTTAGTTGAGCACAACTAGTTCACATGGCTATAAGGATAAAATCCTTCCATGACTAGTATTGAGTGTCATCTCAATTAAATCAGCATCATTGTATACAAACCACAATATGCTATTTAAAAAATCTCGTAAACTTAATATCCATTGTGTAAATTTGATGCCTTCCAATCTTTCAAGATTTATTGTCGACTATAACAATTATGCAACAATTTGCCATATTGTTTATACTTAGAATTTAGGAGCAATTCCAGGTTGAGGATCATTATTCTAAGTTCAAGCATATTCCATCAAAATATCTATTACACAAGTTATATAATAACTTTAAATTGGATATCAAATATTGTCAAATCATTTAGCATTTAAGCATGATACAACAATGATATGATACACATGAAAAATCTTTCAGTCAGACTTAGATTTCATTCATGTTCTATCTTTATATATATATATATATATATATATATATATATATATATATATATATATATATATATATATATATATATATATATATATATATATATATATATATATATATATATATATATATATATATCCATTTAGTCTTTCAAAATGATATATCATATTCTATTAGATTTATTTACCGCACATGTTTATTAAATAATAAACTTTAGTTCCAAGGTTGTATGTTTTATTTTCTAAATCTTTAAATATAGTTTCATTCCAAACTAAGACTTAACATTTTACTTACATTGAATGTTACTCTTTATATGTTATACAACATATATGATTTAGTAAATCAAACATAATACTCCCACTAGCTTTCAGGAATACTTCGAAATTATCTTATTTCAGTTATAAATCAAAACATGGATTTAATAATTAATATAAGAGTAATCTTCTAGATGCATGCATTTATCCATTCATGGATTATTGCACTTTGTATACTTTCAAAGATTTATTTGAATTCATAAACTCTTTTTGATTACTTATCGTCATCGCTCAAGTAATCATTCAGGAAAGAGTTTTTGATATTCATTGTCAAACTTCATATTCATATAAATATGACAATTACCTTCTTTGTATCTTTAATGTGCTTATGAAAAAGTATTCAATCATAGTTAATTGCTTAAATATGATTAATAATCATGTCATAAGACATGCATTAAAATATGTATACAATTTATTGTCCATATGATTTCTACACAAAAATTTAAACCACTAGGGTTACATTCTCTTTGAATAAACTCATCATCATTCTCTAACTATTAAGAATTAAGATAAACCAAATTTTAAAATTTGAATATCTTTATGAACAGCATCTATTACATTCATAGTATGAGTAATTTACCCAATTCATTATTTGGTAATACTTCATCATATAATCCTTAGCATATTAATCAAATATCTAAGATATCCAAGTGGATCTATGAATGATAATTCCATCATCTTGAGGTTTATCATTTACATGTTAAGCCTCATCATGATTTTTACTAGTATGATTTTAGAAGATTGTGTATCTTGTAATTTTATCTTTTAAAAAAACTCCCACTTGCCTTTAGTAATCTATAGACTATCAATAAATACTTAGCAATTAGAGCAACAATCCAATTTTCTCTTTTGGGACATTACAAATACACATTGACAGTTCCTGACATTCTTTTGTTAATGAACTATACATAAGTAGCTTAACAAATTCAGAACTTCAATTTTTAAGACTTAATGTGATTCATCACATTTCATAATTCAATAACGTCTTATTAATCTTCTAGGAGTCTAATTGAGTATATTCAATCTATACTCAATTTCTAACCTTGATAACTTTTGGAAGAAAAAAAGTTATAGTTATCTTTAATCAACCAATACCATTAGAGTTTGATTCTCCACACCATAAACTTTTGGTATTTCATTAGAACTCATATTGTCAGACAATCTATCAATATGTAAGATAACCATATATCTATTAGCTTGTCTATTTACCGAATAAATCAACTTAATGGAATTTCCAAGCCTCTTGCATGCTTTATAACCCAAGTACTTATTAACCAAGTCACTTCATGTTCATGTATTAGAAAGAAGACATAAACTGTTATAATCCCACTATACGTTATTAATCATTGATCAACTCAATGACTTCTTGTATATGTCTTAATTAAAAAAAAACATAACAAGTTAACGTCTTACTTTATTATAAGTCTTGTAATACTTAAAAGACTTCATGTTTATAAGAAGATATAAACAAGTATAACTAAAGTATTCTTGAACACCACCATTTGGTTTCAATAGTAATTCAAGTTAATTTATTTACTTCATTTATTTATGTCATTCTAACAATGCATAAATATTATAGTTGAAGTTGTCTAGTTATCATATTGACACATGTTCTAATATGTGTCTAATTTAGAAACAGTAAATTATCCATGTACGGTCTCACACATACATGGAAATTCACCTTGTCATTAAAATTTAGCTTGCGTCTCACGTTTACTAAATTTCAACACCAAGTGTTTCTTAGATTAGATGTGTATTAATCATATCAGAACTATAGTCTCTTACTTTGTAGTTAAGAGAATCCTTTAAATCATATTCTTATGTGTTGTACTTTGCACACAATAAAGATTTCTCCCACTTGTGCATGGAACAACATCATGTACCACATAAACAACACTACATGCATTTGTTAATGTGAACAATATGATTTGTGTCATTAGTATAACTAGTAGATATAGAGTTACTCAATCAATCAAGGAAACGCACATGACTATCCTTGAAACTATTAGTGTCTATATTTGGAAAGTAATTATCTTGAGACATTCAAAAGATAATCTGAGTTACAATCAAGACAATAAGTCTTGTAACTCCCACTGAAATAGAGAACATTACAATAATACCTTATTCAGTAATAAGAACACAATGCTCCCACTGGATTTGACAACATTGTAAGTGTTTCATTTAACCAGTGAAAGTAAATAGTGTGCTTGTTACTTTCCTACATCTTTGAGAAATCCCATTCATAACAATTACTTATGTACTAAAAGAATGTATTCTACTACGTAAATGTGATTTATCACATTCCAAACTATTAACTTGAAAAAACTGGGCATGCAATTTCTTCATGAATAGATCTACCATTCCAACAATTGTATGTAGTATCTTTAAATGGTCAAAGCAAAACAACTAGATAAAATATGCTAGTTTGTCTTTTACCATTTTGCGGTAATCAGTCTAGCTTCTATTTAAATAACTCATAAAGTGCAAATCATCTTACTATTAAAGATTGCTATGAGTTATGTATTTAGCACATAGACAATTCTAATTTTCCTATTATACCTTTCTCATTCATGAAAAGGAATAGGATTAAGTCTCACACTTCTCTTTATGGAAAGAAGACTATGTTTATTCTTTTCGTATGGTTGACTCTAACCAAAAACCCATATGGGTGTAGATCAATTTACTTGTGAAAAAATAACTTGCGTTTACGGTTCAATGTTGCATTAATACATTTAAAAGAATTTACAAAATTCAATTTTAGTATTTTCGATAATACATATTTTCAAGAAAATATAATACCCATGAAAATATTCATATAACCAAATACTTTTCTTGAAAACCTAGGATCCAACTTTTCATAAGTTTCATTACATCAGTTGATCTGCTAGTAATGAAAGTATAAAAGATGGTAATCTGTCGAACAATAATTGGCAAACAATTTTCCAATTCCTAGATCATTATGGGATTTACATCAAATTAATTCATCAATTTGTCATGTAAGCATGTTTCATCCCATCTCATGCCTTAAGTTCTAGGTCTCACGCATCAACTTAATTAAGTTGTCTAACTTAGAAACTGCAAATTCTCCATGTGTGGTCTCACGCACACTAGGAAATTTACCTTGTCATTAATATTTGGCCTAGGTGTCACGCATACAAAATAATTAACTCCAAGTGTTCCTTATAGTTAGATGGCATGTAACTTAAATTTTTATAGGGTATTAAATTTTGATGTGACAATCAAAACATGTATAAAGATGCATACACTCATCTTTATGACATTAGTTTTCAAAACAAATTTTAATTACCAATTCGCAAGATAAAACCAAAATCTTTTTGCTTGAGGTATTGGGTTCACCAATTAAAGAAGAACCTACAATTATCATCCACCAAAGTGGAATTGAGGTAAATCACCCTTAAGATGATATTGTACATAGAATGGTGATGTAGGTAAGATGTCTTTAACGCACTCATAAGTGTATGGAAACCAAAGGTAGACTCTAGGCTCTTTCCAAACCTTGTTTTCATCACTATGAATTTGTCTAAAGAAGACTTACTTTCAAAACCATATGTACAAAAACATCAATCAAGCAAAAGTTTATAACTTTAGTCTTAAAAACATATTAAAAAACTTTTACAATACAAATCTCGTCGCGAGGATGCATTTAACGCATTACGGCATGTAAAGCCAACCCCTAAGTATGACACATAAGATTTCGTAGTGTAAAGTTTCTAATAATCATGTTTCACCATTATTAGTCCAATTTATTTTCTTTTGAAAATTACCCTTTTATGCTTACAACATGTCAAACAATATAATCACATAAACAAGTAATTTACCAAACAAATAAATAAACAACTAATAACACAACGATTATAAAGTGAAACAATTAGCCACATGCATTCTTAATTAGATAAACCCTAATCAAATCAATTCTAGGTTTTCATATGCATATAATTAACTAAAGCTTTCACTTTGCACAAGTGAGCCACATCCATCGAATAACCGATTGCGTAAGCTAGAGTCAATTATACACCACATAGCACGTAAATTGATTTTATTACAATTGAGGTCTTCCCCAATTTTAGATCTATCTAAATAAACATGTGATAAACAATTAATCATTCAATTAATTTAATTAATTAATCCATGACTAACATGCATGTTTCGTCAAGGATTCATGCATAACAATTACCAATTAGGTCACAAAGATACGATCGCATAATCATGTTGCAAACCTAGGGTTTCTAATCCAATTAAATAAAAAATTTTAAACCACAAACCCTAATTAGGGTTTAGGTGAAATCGACCCCCCCCCAAAATTAGGGTTAGGGTTTCAAAATTTTTTTAACAAACCCTAATAGATCAACATGTATATCTAAAACAATTAAAGATACAATTTTTATGTGTTTTATGTAATCAATTACATGTTATAGTAGGCTCGTGATACCACTGTTAGAATTTATGTACCATGACTATCATATATTTATTCTAATATCAAGTAGTCACATAATGCGGAAGCGAAGGAACATCTATAACATATAAAAGATTAACATAAACATAAATAGGAACGTACCTTTTGATTCTAGCTAAACAAGAATCGATATTTATAAACCTTCAATTGGATGAACCCTAATTAGGGTTTATATGGATTAATGATTAACCCCTTACCGTTTTGTTAATCGATCCCTTGATAATAAATATAGTGAGTTATTACCTCGTTCTTGTACACACAAATTAAACCATATCAAGTTTATGCTAGTAAAAACACAAGAAACAATTTTGTTTATAAAAAAACAAAAGTCGAATCACCCTAATAGGGGGTGTTCGGCCGATTGACTCACAAAGGAAGAAAAACACAAAGTTAGGATTTAGTGTTGTGTACAAAAGTTGCAAAAACTAATGACCCTTGATTTGTATTTATAGTGTTAATAACTTGGAGCTCAAGTTGGTGTGGGATTGGGTTTCCCCAAGCCCAACCGATCGGCCATCATTCCCACAAGGGGATCCGGAAGCTTCTTGACTTACCAATTATTAACATACACTTCTTTCCTTATATTTGTCCAACGGTCGTTAGTCCCTTTTCCCGTTAAGTACTAACGTCATTAGTCATTTCTTGCGTCTAAATAATAAATATGTATACATAACATTTAATACATATTAATTATTTATTCCTTGATACTCATTCGTAACGTGTGCAATCCCGAGGTCTCGAGTTCGATTCTAGTCATACGAATATTAATATTTATCCACAAACTTCAACACCAACTCAGTGTAGCATCATCTTTCTTTTTCCTTCATTACCCTCTCACTTTTTACTCTCATCCATCTCACACCACTTCACCTTTCAACACATTTTTTTATTTTTTAAAATGATCACTTTTATACAAATATACCCCCACTAAATACTCCCACACACTCACTGTTACGCCCCATGCCCGTTTTGACAAAAAAAATTTAAACTTTTGACGCGAAAATGCTTGACCTTACCGAATATTATGTTACTCTTTGACCAACTATTAAAAATCTATCACACTTCAACCCTTGATACTATTTTTAATTGAAACTAGACTCAATTACCTTCAAAATGATGGGTGACACGACCTCTAACGACTTACGGTTTGAAAGATACGATATTTGGAAATTTGACAAACACTAGAAAATATTTTATACTTTGACAGAAACATACGGCCATATGCTAAAAATATCATGTGGCCATATGATAGCTATATGCCCCTTACTTAAAATTCTGACACAACCATATGGTCATATGCTGAAAATACCATATAGCCATATGCTGGTCATACACCCTTATACAAAAATCTCTGTGGCAACCATATGTCCATATGCTGAAATTTCATATGGTCATATGCCTTCTGCAGATTTTTACAAAGAAAACTATAATAGCTCTAATTCCGGAAAACCAACTTTCGAGACTCACAATTAACGAAACTTTCCAAAAATCATTAACTCAACATATTAGATAATTTTCATAACCATTTGACCCGTTTGCAACCCAAAATAGGTATAATTACACTTAATCTGTGGGAAACTAGAAGGGGGGTTGAATAGTTTACCGACTTGTTTTCTTTAGTTATAAAAATTTAGTTGGTTTGAATTTAGATTCGATTGTCAATGAAATCAATCAACACTAATATGAACGCAACACTATACTAACACAAATATGCAATAAATATGTAAAGAGAAGAGATGGAAAGATCAAACCAAGGCAACGAGATTTATAGTGGTTCGGTTACAAAGCTCTTCTTCGCCCTACTCCACTCCCCGAGTATCCAACTCGAGATTTCTAAGCACTATATCAACAAAGCTCCCTTCAGGCGGAGAAAACCGTACAACGTCGCTTACGTTATTTTCTGACACTAAGCTAGATGTCGAGTACTAATCTTAGCTAGTACCAATCTACCACGATCAACACGATCCTAACTTCTCACATGATCAACACGATCCTTACACAATCTACACGATCCTTACACGATCCACGCAATCCTCACAGTGTACTCTTGATCCACTTGATCAACACAATATCACACAAGACTCAAGAGATCCCCAAGATCTCAACAAGATCACAATGATCAACACAATAACTATGAAACACTGATATACTTGATGTATGTCAAGATACAATCAAGTAAACAACTTGTAATGTAAGTGCACTACACAATGACACCAACACTTTGTATCTTCTTGATACTTTGTGTTCTTATCTTGACTAGTAGAGGTATGTAGGTGATCCTTGGTTGGATGAAAGAGTCACTCTTTAAACAAAAGAAAACTAACTAATGATCAAAGGAGAGTTTAGGTGATTAAGGATTTGATCACAGAAAATTATGTGTGTGAAAGGATGGCCTAAATCTGTAGAATGAAGTGGTATTTATAGGAAATGAAAATTTGGCCGTTATAAGAGGACGACACCACTAATTGTTACACGGTACCACTAAATTTAGTAGTACCGTGGTACTGTGCCAGATAAAAACGCTCTCATTTTTGTTTTTAGTGGTGAAAGTTTATTTGAGGGAGTTTGGAGCTGATTTGGGTAAAAATATAGCTGTTGGGACTTTTGAATTAGTTTTCCCAAATAAAACATTTAATTTTATTTCAAAAATAATTTGTAAAATGTATTTTTGAAAAGAAGGTTTTGTCAAACTAAAAATGTGAAGTTCAAGACACAAATTCACTTCTTTGATCATTTGTCAAGTTGTAAATTTGTTTGTTCATACCTAGAGTGGTTAACGTAGAAATCGGATATTTCGACTAAAAACTTGTTTATGTTAATTTTGACGTAAAATGTTTTCACATTTTGTTATCATCAAAACATAGAGATGTCGAAGAATGAGAATAACGTTTTTAGACATTATTTGCATCAAAAATCTCCCCCTTTTTGGTGATGACAAAACATAGACTCATTTTATGTGAAAAACTAATTTCGACAAGTTTTTAGCGTGAGTTTATATCCTATTTCTCCCCCTTTTTGTCGAAGTAAAAAGACTTGCANATTTAATTTTATTTCAAAAATAATTTGTAAAATGTATTTTTGAAAAGAAGGTTTTGTCAAACTAAAAATGTGAAGTTCAAGACACAAATTCACTTCTTTGATCATTTGTCAAGTTGTAAATTTGTTTGTTCATACCTAGAGTGGTTAACGTAGAAATCGGATATTTCGACTAAAAACTTGTTTATGTTAATTTTGACGTAAAATGTTTTCACATTTTGTTATCATCAAAACATAGAGATGTCGAAGAATGAGAATAACGTTTTTAGACATTATTTGCATCAAAAATCTCCCCCTTTTTGGTGATGACAAAACATAGACTCATTTTATGTGAAAAACTAATTTCGACAAGTTTTTAGCGTGAGTTTATATCCTATTTCTCCCCCTTTTTGTCGAAGTAAAAAGACTTGCAAAGCTCCCCCTTGATATATACTCCCCCTCATTTGGAGCATACCAAGGAATCGGGCAATGGTTATTGCTACAAAACAAGGTTAGATGACATATATACAATATCTAACAAGTAGCAATTTTGACAAATATCCAACCATACAACAAAGAATCTAAGTAGCCAAGAATATAATCCAATCATAAAGAAAAAGAAAGATAAGCCCATGCATTCATTGATAATAAAACATCATACATAAATTATGATTACAACAACTAGTAACATTAAAAAACAACAAGAAGCACATAGTGATCTTTAGTGACTTGAGAGGTCCTAAGATTTGCTTCTAGTCCAAGAAAGGTTCTAAGTGTTTATTTTTGAGTACTAAACATGAGGATGTTTAGTTGAATGGGCTATTTGATGATGATGATGAGGTTACCAAAAGATAATAACATAGGAGGCTAGCACTATGTATATCAATCTGATGAGGTTAAATAGGTTGGCCCATGAATCATAATGAGCATGGTGATGATGATTATATGTGTGATGAGTGTGGTGATGATGAATTTGGTAAATTGTTGTCCAATTATGTGAATGAGGATTGATTCGGGAAGAAGGTGTGATGATTTCTTCATCATTGTTGTTTGGTGGTCTATTGATGATCCTAGATCTCTTTGAAGTGTGGGTTGGTGGAGTTTGAATGGAATCCATGGTAAGTTAGCAAGGAAGAGTTGAATGTGATGGTGGGTTGCAAGAAATGCTTGCAATGGAGATACTTTATGTAGGCAAAGGAGGTGTGGTTCAAATTAAAGTTGATGGGGATGTCCTAGGATGGTCTAAAAGAATCTTAAGGTGCCTGTAGGATTGCAACTCATTGCAGATTTTTTTGAGGATAGGGATGTATAAGTCTATAGTGAATAGGAAAGATTCGTCAATCTGGGGCACGGTACCACTAAATACCACACCGTACCACTAAATTTAATGGTACCATGGCATATTTAACGGTATCGTGGCCTGAAGAGCACGAATTTTACTGTGATACCCAATGTTGCAAAAATCGGCCGAATCAGCCGATTAATCGCCGATTAATCATTAATCGGTCATACACCTTCTTGATTTTTGAAAATCGGTGAAAAAACCGGCCTAGGCAAAAAAATCGGTCAAAAATCGGCCGAATCGGTCAAATTAAAAAAAAATAGGCATTCTACTTAATTTGGGGATCGTTTATTTCACTTATAACGCACAATGGGCCTCATAATCAGAATTGGAGCCTTTTATTGAGGTTTGGAAACATAGTAGGCTTGGAATCAGTTAAGATATTTAGTTTACTCTCCAGAAATACCCAAAACATGCAGGAAATGCCAATCCGATTAATCACCGATTAATCCCGCCTTGGCCGATTAATCGCTGCAGGGTGGTTGACCGCCCGACTACCAATTCACGATTTTTGCAACATTGGTGATACCTATTTTTGTTCAGCCAAAAGAAGTATTCTAGGGGGACTATTTGCAGAAAACTTTGTGCCTCAAACCACTAAAGATCAAAATGCCAAATATATCCAATGTTAACCTACTTCTAGCATATAGAGACTATTATGTTTGTTTCCACAACAAGTAATAAGCATGCAATCACTAAAAACAAAATAAGCTAACATCCAAGACAATTAGAAATCTTTAAGAAAGTCTACTAGACATTAGAGAAATTAGAGGTATCAATTCTAAAAAAAATTGTAATACTAAGATAAGTAATAGCATTGACTTGAATGCCCTCCCACATTGTTAGGTATGTGTTGATGAGACTTTATTCATCATCACTTGACGAAACACTATAACACGATACCGAGCTATCATCATGGACTTCTTGAGTTGAGGTGCATTCCCAGTAGAGAGAGATGTAAGTGTTTTTGGTTAAGGGAGCCATGACGGGTTCAACAAGTAAGTATTGACCATTACGGAGTTGAGGAGATGAGTTCATGACATATCTGAAGAGAAGAGTCAACAACATGCCATAGGGTATCGCCTTATCTATACGAGCCTTAACATTTACAATCCATTTTTCTACAAAGTAGACAAGATTGTAGTGTTGCTCAGTAACGAGACAGTACAACATGTGAGCACAGCACGCCGGAAGATGCTCACGGTTGTGAGGAAGACAAAAGACATTCTCACGAAGCACTTCTACCCATCTTCGAAGGTGTGGATGAATTTCATCAACACAAATCTTGAATGGATCAAGATCATAGAAGTGTGACTCAAGAAATTTAACATGACCATTTTCAAGAAGAGTACCATGGACTTTTTGAGGGAGACGAATGTGTTCAATGATTTCATTTGGTGTAGGTATGTAGGTGCGATACGGACCATACTCTTCTCGATGAATTGTAAGAGACTTGAGGGACATTCCTTCAGTGTAGGCACATTGTCCATGATTAAGAAGCCCAAGAATTTGAGCAAATTGATCTAGAGTGAGAATGAATATTTGGTTTTGAATTGAGAATTGAAGAGACAAAGTTTGATTCTCATTATATATGAGTTTAACTTGTCGATAGAATTCAAGGACAAAGCGAGGACAAATTGACTCATTGATGTGAAATAGGCAATCAAATCCAATTTCATGAAACATGGAGGTGATGTGATCATGATCATGAAATGAAGGTTCGACAATACGACCCTCATGAAAGAATCGAGATTCAAGATTTCGAAAGCTTTTGATGTGGTACGAAGAAGTGTTTGGTTCAAGAGACGGTTTAGGAATGTAGTCATCCGTTAGTTCATGATCATAATCAAACATGTGATAGATCTTGTTACCTATATTGAAACAAAAGTTAAAAGAATATACTAACTGTTTTGAAGATATGTTTCTAGTGTGTGCCTATTATGCAAATAATGTGGA